>OU612004.1:11943201-12176149 GCA_914767915.1 Agriopis aurantiaria
AGCTTGCTACTAACAGGTTTATAATACAGAAATACGGTGCTTTCTGAGGTGGACTCCATAAAGGAAGCTTGCTACTAACAAGGTTTATAATACAGAAATACGGTGCTTTCTGAGGTGGACTCCATAAAGGAGCTTGCTACTAACAAGGTTTATAATACAGAAATACGGTGCTTTCTGAGGTGGACTCCATAAAGGAAGCTTGCTACTAACAAGGTTTATAATACAGAAATACGGTGCTTTCTGAGGTGGACTCCATAAAGGAAGCTTGCTACTAACAAGGTTTATAATACAGAAATACGGTGCTTTCTGAGGTGGACTCCATAAAGGAAGCTTGCTACTAACAAGGTTTATAATACAGAAATACGGTGCTTTCTGAGGTGGACTCCATAAAGGAAGCTTGCTACTAACAAGGTTTATAATACAGAAATACGGTGCTTTCTGAGGTGGACTCCATAAAGGAAGCTTGCTACTAACAAGGTTTATAATACAGAAATACGGTGCTTTCTGAGGTGGACTCCATAAGGAAGCTTGCTACTAACAAGGTTTATAATACAGAAATACGGTGCTTTCTGAGGTGGACTCCATAAAGGAAGCTTGCTACTAACAAGGTTTATAATACAGAAATACGGTGCTTTCTGAGGTGGACTCCATAAAGGAAGCTTGCTACTAACAAGGTTTATAATACAGAAATACGGTGCTTTCTGAGGTGGACTCCATAAAGGAAGCTTGCTACTAACAAGGTTTATAATACAGAAATACGGTGCTTTCTGAGGTGGACTCCATAAAGGAAGCTTGCTACTAACAAGGTTTATAATACAGAAATACGGTGCTTTCTGAGGTGGACTCCATAAAGGAAGCTTGCTACTAACAAGGTTTATAATACAGAAATACGGTGCTTTCTCAGGTGGACTCCATAAAGGAAGCTTGCTACTAACAAGGTTTATAATACAGAAATACGGTGCTTTCTCAGGTGGACTCCATAAAGGAAGCTTGCTACTAACAAGGTTTATAATACAGAAATACGGTGCTTTCTCAGGTGGACTCCATAAAGGAAGCTTGCTACTAACAAGGTTTATAATACAGAAATACGGTGCTTTCTGAGGTGGACTCCATAAAGGAAGCTTGCTACTAACAAGGTTTATAATACAGAAATACGGTGCTTTCTGAGGTGGACTCCATAAAGGAAGCTTGCTACTAACAAGGTTTATAATACAGAAATACGGTGCTTTCTCAGGTGGACTCCATAAAGGAAGCTTGCTACTAACAAGGTTTATAATACAGAAATACGGTGCTTTCTCAGGTGGACTCCATAAAGGAAGCTTGCTACTAACAAGGTTTATAATACAGAAATACGGTGCTTTCTCAGGTGGACTCCATAAAGGAAGCTTGCTACTAACAAGGTTTATAATACAGAAATACGGTGCTTTCTCAGGTGGACTCCATAAAGGAAGCTTGCTACTAACAAGGTTTATAATACAGAAATACGGTGCTTTCTCAGGTGGACTCCATAAAGGAAGCTTGCTACTAACAAGGTTTATAATACAGAAATACGGTGCTTTCTCAGGTGGACTCCATAAAGGAAGCTTGCTACTAACAAGGTTTATAATACAGAAATACGGTGCTTTCTCAGGTGGACTCCATAAAGGAAGCTTGCTACTAACAAGGTTTATAATACAGAAATACGGTGCTTTCTGAGGTGGACTCCATAAAGGAAGCTTGCTACTAACAAGGTTTATAATACAGAAATACGGTGCTTTCTGAGGTGGACTCCATAAAGGAAGCTTGCTACTAACAAGGTTTATAATACAGAAATACGGTGCTTTCTCAGGTGGACTCCATAAAGGAAGCTTGCTACTAACAAGGTTTATAATACAGAAATACGGTGCTTTCTCAGGTGGACTCCATAAAGGAAGCTTGCTACTAACAAGGTTTATAATACAGAAATACGGTGCTTTCTCAGGTGGACTCCATAAAGGAAGCTTGCTACTAACAAGGTTTATAATACAGAAATACGGTGCTTTCTCAGGTGGACTCCATAAAGGAAGCTTGCTACTAACAAGGTTTATAATACAGAAATACGGTGCTTTCTCAGGTGGACTCCATAAAGGAAGCTTGCTACTAACAAGGTTTATAATACAGAAATACGGTGCTTTCTCAGGTGGACTCCATAAAGGAAGCTTGCTACTAACAAGGTTTATAATACAGAAATACGGTGCTTTCTCAGGTGGACTCCATAAAGGAAGCTTGCTACTAACAAGGTTTATAATACAGAAATACGGTGCTTTCTCAGGTGGACTCCATAAAGGAAGCTTGCTACTAACAAGGTTTATAATACAGAAATACGGTGCTTTCTCAGGTGGACTCCATAAAGGAAGCTTGCTACTAACAAGGTTTATAATACAGAAATACGGTGCTTTCTCAGGTGGACTCCATAAAGGAAGCTTGCTACTAACAAGGTTTATAATACAGAAATACGGTGCTTTCTGAGGTGGACTCCATAAAGGAAGCTTGCTACTAACAAGGTTTATAATACAGAAATACGGTGCTTTCTGAGGTGGACTCCATAAAGGAAGCTTGCTACTAACAAGGTTTATAATACAGAAATACGGTGCTTTCTGAGGTGGACTCCATAAAGGAAGCTTGCTACTAACAAGGTTTATAATACAGAAATACGGTGCTTTCTGAGGTGGACTCCATAAAGGAAGCTTGCTACTAACAAGGTTTATAATACAGAAATACGGTGCTTTCTGAGGTGGACTCCATAAAGGAAGCTTGCTACTAACAAGGTTTATAATACAGAAATACGGTGCTTTCTGAGGTGGACTCCATAAAGGAAGCTTGCTACTAACAAGGTTTATAATACAGAAATACGGTGCTTTCTCAGGTGGACTCCATAAAGGAAGCTTGCTACTAACAAGGTTTATAATACAGAAATACGGTGCTTTCTCAGGTGGACTCCATAAAGGAAGCTTGCTACTAACAAGGTTTATAATACAGAAATACGGTGCTTTCTGAGGTGGACTCCATAAAGGAAGCTTGCTACTAACAAGGTTTATAATACAGAAATACGGTGCTTTCTCAGGTGGACTCCATAAAGGAAGCTTGCTACTAACAAGGTTTATAATACAGAAATACGGTGCTTTCTCGAGGTGGACTCCATAAAGGAAGCTTGCTACTAACAAGGTTTATAATACAGAAATACGGTGCTTTCTGAGGTGGACTCCATAAAGGAAGCTTGCTACTAACAAGGTTTATAATACAGAAATACGGTGCTTTCTGAGGTGGACTCCATAAAGGAAGCTTGCTACTAACAAGGTTTATAATACAGAAATACGGTGCTTTCTCAGGTGGACTCCATAAAGGAAGCTTGCTACTAACAAGGTTTATAATACAGAAATACGGTGCTTTCTGAGGTGGACTCCATAAAGGAAGCTTGCTACTAACAAGGTTTATAATACAGAAATACGGTGCTTTCTGAGGTGGACTCCATAAAGGAAGCTTGCTACTAACAAGGTTTATAATACAGAAATACGGTGCTTTCTCAGGTGGACTCCATAAAGGAAGCTTGCTACTAACAAGGTTTATAATACAGAAATACGGTGCTTTCTCAGGTGGACTCCATAAAGGAAGCTTGCTACTAACAAGGTTTATAATACAGAAATACGGTGCTTTCTCAGGTGGACTCCATAAAGGAAGCTTGCTACTAACAAGGTTTATAATACAGAAATACGGTGCTTTCTGAGGTGGACTCCATAAAGGAAGCTTGCTACTAACAAGGTTTATAATACAGAAATACGGTGCTTTCTGAGGTGGACTCCATAAAGGAAGCTTGCTACTAACAAGGTTTATAATACAGAAATACGGTGCTTTCTGAGGTGGACTCCATAAAGGAAGCTTGCTACTAACAAGGTTTATAATACAGAAATACGGTGCTTTCTCAGGTGGACTCCATAAAGGAAGCTTGCTACTAACAAGGTTTATAATACAGAAATACGGTGCTTTCTGAGGTGGACTCCATAAAGGAAGCTTGCTACTAACAAGGTTTATAATACAGAAATACGGTGCTTTCTGAGGTGGACTCCATAAAGGAAGCTTGCTACTAACAAGGTTTATAATACAGAAATACGGTGCTTTCTGAGGTGGACTCCATAAAGGAAGCTTGCTACTAACAAGGTTTATAATACAGAAATACGGTGCTTTCTGAGGTGGACTCCATAAAGGAAGCTTGCTACTAACAAGGTTTATAATACAGAAATACGGTGCTTTCTGAGGTGGACTCCATAAAGGAAGCTTGCTACTAACAAGGTTTATAATACAGAAATACGGTGCTTTCTGAGGTGGACTCCATAAAGGAAGCTTGCTACTAACAAGGTTTATAATACAGAAATACGGTGCTTTCTGAGGTGGACTCCATAAAGGAAGCTTGCTACTAACAAGGTTTATAATACAGAAATACGGTGCTTTCTCAGGTGGACTCCATAAAGGAAGCTTGCTACTAACAAGGTTTATAATACAGAAATACGGTGCTTTCTGAGGTGGACTCCATAAAGGAAGCTTGCTACTAACAAGGTTTATAATACAGAAATACGGTGCTTTCTGAGGTGGACTCCATAAAGGAAGCTTGCTACTAACAAGGTTTATAATACAGAAATACGGTGCTTTCTGAGGTGGACTCCATAAAGGAAGCTTGCTACTAACAAGGTTTATAATACAGAAATACGGTGCTTTCTGAGGTGGACTCCATAAAGGAAGCTTGCTACTAACAAGGTTTATAATACAGAAATACGGTGCTTTCTGAGGTGGACTCCATAAAGGAAGCTTGCTACTAACAAGGTTTATAATACAGAAATACGGTGCTTTCTGAGGTGGACTCCATAAAGGAAGCTTGCTACTAACAAGGTTTATAATACAGAAATACGGTGCTTTCTGAGGTGGACTCCATAAAGGAAGCTTGCTACTAACAAGGTTTATAATACAGAAATACGGTGCTTTCTGAGGTGGACTCCATAAAGGAAGCTTGCTACTAACAAGGTTTATAATACAGAAATACGGTGCTTTCTGAGGTGGACTCCATAAAGGAAGCTTGCTACTAACAAGGTTTATAATACAGAAATACGGTGCTTTCTCAGGTGGACTCCATAAAGGAAGCTTGCTACTAACAAGGTTTATAATACAGAAATACGGTGCTTTCTCAGGTGGACTCCATAAAGGAAGCTTGCTACTAACAAGGTTTATAATACAGAAATACGGTGCTTTCTGAGGTGGACTCCATAAAGGAAGCTTGCTACTAACAAGGTTTATAATACAGAAATACGGTGCTTTCTCAGGTGGACTCCATAAAGGAAGCTTGCTACTAACAAGGTTTATAATACAGAAATACGGTGCTTTCTCAGGTGGACTCCATAAAGGAAGCTTGCTACTAACAAGGTTTATAATACAGAAATACGGTGCTTTCTGAGGTGGACTCCATAAAGGAAGCTTGCTACTAACAAGGTTTATAATACAGAAATACGGTGCTTTCTCAGGTGGACTCCATAAAGGAAGCTTGCTACTAACAAGGTTTATAATACAGAAATACGGTGCTTTCTCAGGTGGACTCCATAAAGGAAGCTTGCTACTAACAAGGTTTATAATACAGAAATACGGTGCTTTCTCAGGTGGACTCCATAAAGGAAGCTTGCTACTAACAAGGTTTATAATACAGAAATACGGTGCTTTCTCAGGTGGACTCCATAAAGGAAGCTTGCTACTAACAAGGTTTATAATACAGAAATACGGTGCTTTCTCAGGTGGACTCCATAAAGGAAGCTTGCTACTAACAAGGTTTATAATACAGAAATACGGTGCTTTCTCAGGTGGACTCCATAAAGGAAGCTTGCTACTAACAAGGTTTATAATACAGAAATACGGTGCTTTCTCAGGTGGACTCCATAAAGGAAGCTTGCTACTAACAAGGTTTATAATACAGAAATACGGTGCTTTCTCAGGTGGACTCCATAAAGGAAGCTTGCTACTAACAAGGTTTATAATACAGAAATACGGTGCTTTCTGAGGTGGACTCCATAAAGGAAGCTTGCTACTAACAAGGTTTATAATACAGAAATACGGTGCTTTCTCAGGTGGACTCCATAAAGGAAGCTTGCTACTAACAAGGTTTATAATACAGAAATACGGTGCTTTCTCAGGTGGACTCCATAAAGGAAGCTTGCTACTAACAAGGTTTATAATACAGAAATACGGTGCTTTCTCAGGTGGACTCCATAAAGGAAGCTTGCTACTAACAAGGTTTATAATACAGAAATACGGTGCTTTCTCAGGTGGACTCCATAAAGGAAGCTTGCTACTAACAAGGTTTATAATACAGAAATACGGTGCTTTCTCAGGTGGACTCCATAAAGGAAGCTTGCTACTAACAAGGTTTATAATACAGAAATACGGTGCTTTCTCAGGTGGACTCCATAAAGGAAGCTTGCTACTAACAAGGTTTATAATACAGAAATACGGTGCTTTCTCAGGTGGACTCCATAAAGGAAGCTTGCTACTAACAAGGTTTATAATACAGAAATACGGTGCTTTCTCAGGTGGACTCCATAAAGGAAGCTTGCTACTAACAAGGTTTATAATACAGAAATACGGTGCTTTCTCAGGTGGACTCCATAAAGGAAGCTTGCTACTAACAAGGTTTATAATACAGAAATACGGTGCTTTCTCAGGTGGACTCCATAAAGGAAGCTTGCTACTAACAAGGTTTATAATACAGAAATACGGTGCTTTCTCAGGTGGACTCCATAAAGGAAGCTTGCTACTAACAAGGTTTATAATACAGAAATACGGTGCTTTCTGAGGTGGACTCCATAAAGGAAGCTTGCTACTAACAAGGTTTATAATACAGAAATACGGTGCTTTCTCAGGTGGACTCCATAAAGGAAGCTTGCTACTAACAAGGTTTATAATACAGAAATACGGTGCTTTCTCAGGTGGACTCCATAAAGGAAGCTTGCTACTAACAAGGTTTATAATACAGAAATACGGTGCTTTCTCAGGTGGACTCCATAAAGGAAGCTTGCTACTAACAAGGTTTATAATACAGAAATACGGTGCTTTCTCAGGTGGACTCCATAAAGGAAGCTTGCTACTAACAAGGTTTATAATACAGAAATACGGTGCTTTCTCAGGTGGACTCCATAAAGGAAGCTTGCTACTAACAAGGTTTATAATACAGAAATACGGTGCTTTCTCAGGTGGACTCCATAAAGGAAGCTTGCTACTAACAAGGTTTATAATACAGAAATACGGTGCTTTCTGAGGTGGACTCCATAAAGGAAGCTTGCTACTAACAAGGTTTATAATACAGAAATACGGTGCTTTCTCAGGTGGACTCCATAAAGGAAGCTTGCTACTAACAAGGTTTATAATACAGAAATACGGTGCTTTCTCAGGTGGACTCCATAAAGGAAGCTTGCTACTAACAAGGTTTATAATACAGAAATACGGTGCTTTCTCAGGTGGACTCCATAAAGGAAGCTTGCTACTAACAAGGTTTATAATACAGAAATACGGTGCTTTCTCAGGTGGACTCCATAAAGGAAGCTTGCTACTAACAAGGTTTATAATACAGAAATACGGTGCTTTCTCAGGTGGACTCCATAAAGGAAGCTTGCTACTAACAAGGTTTATAATACAGAAATACGGTGCTTTCTCAGGTGGACTCCATAAAGGAAGCTTGCTACTAACAAGGTTTATAATACAGAAATACGGTGCTTTCTCAGGTGGACTCCATAAAGGAAGCTTGCTACTAACAAGGTTTATAATACAGAAATACGGTGCTTTCTCAGGTGGACTCCATAAAGGAAGCTTGCTACTAACAAGGTTTATAATACAGAAATACGGTGCTTTCTCAGGTGGACTCCATAAAGGAAGCTTGCTACTAACAAGGTTTATAATACAGAAATACGGTGCTTTCTCAGGTGGACTCCATAAAGGAAGCTTGCTACTAACAAGGTTTATAATACAGAAATACGGTGCTTTCTCAGGTGGACTCCATAAAGGAAGCTTGCTACTAACAAGGTTTATAATACAGAAATACGGTGCTTTCTGAGGTGGACTCCATAAAGGAAGCTTGCTACTAACAAGGTTTATAATACAGAAATACGGTGCTTTCTCAGGTGGACTCCATAAAGGAAGCTTGCTACTAACAAGGTTTATAATACAGAAATACGGTGCTTTCTCAGGTGGACTCCATAAAGGAAGCTTGCTACTAACAAGGTTTATAATACAGAAATACGGTGCTTTCTGAGGTGGACTCCATAAAGGAAGCTTGCTACTAACAAGGTTTATAATACAGAAATACGGTGCTTTCTCAGGTGGACTCCATAAAGGAAGCTTGCTACTAACAAGGTTTATAATACAGAAATACGGTGCTTTCTCAGGTGGACTCCATAAAGGAAGCTTGCTACTAACAAGGTTTATAATACAGAAATACGGTGCTTTCTCAGGTGGACTCCATAAAGGAAGCTTGCTACTAACAAGGTTTATAATACAGAAATACGGTGCTTTCTCAGGTGGACTCCATAAAGGAAGCTTGCTACTAACAAGGTTTATAATACAGAAATACGGTGCTTTCTAGGTGGACTCCATAAAGGAAGCTTGCTACTAACAAGGTTTATAATACAGAAATACGGTGCTTTCTCAGGTGGACTCCATAAAGGAAGCTTGCTACTAACAAGGTTTATAATACAGAAATACGGTGCTTTCTCAGGTGGACTCCATAAAGGAAGCTTGCTACTAACAAGGTTTATAATACAGAAATACGGTGCTTTCTCAGGTGGACTCCATAAAGGAAGCTTGCTACTAACAAGGTTTATAATACAGAAATACGGTGCTTTCTCAGGTGGACTCCATAAAGGAAGCTTGCTACTAACAAGGTTTATAATACAGAAATACGGTGCTTTCTCAGGTGGACTCCATAAAGGAAGCTTGCTACTAACAAGGTTTATAATACAGAAATACGGTGCTTTCTGAGGTGGACTCCATAAAGGAAGCTTGCTACTAACAAGGTTTATAATACAGAAATAAGGTGCTTTCTGAGGTGGACTCCATAAAGGAAGCTTGCTACTAACAAGGTTTATAATACAGAAATACGGTGCTTTCTCAGGTGGACTCCATAAAGGAAGCTTGCTACTAACAAGGTTTATAATACAGAAATACGGTGCTTTCTGAGGTGGACTCCATAAAGGAAGCTTGCTACTAACAAGGTTTATAATACAGAAATACGGTGCTTTCTGAGGTGGACTCCATAAAGGAAGCTTGCTACTAACAAGGTTTATAATACAGAAATACGGTGCTTTCTCAGGTGGACTCCATAAAGGAAGCTTGCTACTAACAAGGTTTATAATACAGAAATACGGTGCTTTCTGAGGTGGACTCCATAAAGGAAGCTTGCTACTAACAAGGTTTATAATACAGAAATACGGTGCTTTCTGAGGTGGACTCCATAAAGGAAGCTTGCTACTAACAAGGTTTATAATACAGAAATACGGTGCTTTCTCAGGTGGACTCCATAAAGGAAGCTTGCTACTAACAAGGTTTATAATACAGAAATACGGTGCTTTCTCAGGTGGACTCCATAAAGGAAGCTTGCTACTAACAAGGTTTATAATACAGAAATACGGTGCTTTCTCAGGTGGACTCCATAAAGGAAGCTTGCTACTAACAAGGTTTATAATACAGAAATACGGTGCTTTCTCAGGTGGACTCCATAAAGGAAGCTTGCTACTAACAAGGTTTATAATACAGAAATACGGTGCTTTCTGAGGTGGACTCCATAAAGGAAGCTTGCTACTAACAAGGTTTATAATACAGAAATACGGTGCTTTCTGAGGTGGACTCCATAAAGGAAGCTTGCTACTAACAAGGTTTATAATACAGAAATACGGTGCTTTCTGAGGTGGACTCCATAAAGGAAGCTTGCTACTAACAAGGTTTATAATACAGAAATACGGTGCTTTCTCAGGTGGACTCCATAAAGGAAGCTTGCTACTAACAAGGTTTATAATACAGAAATACGGTGCTTTCTGAGGTGGACTCCATAAAGGAAGCTTGCTACTAACAAGGTTTATAATACAGAAATACGGTGCTTTCTGAGGTGGACTCCATAAAGGAAGCTTGCTACTAACAAGGTTTATAATACAGAAATACGGTGCTTTCTGAGGTGGACTCCATAAAGGAAGCTTGCTACTAACAAGGTTTATAATACAGAAATACGGTGCTTTCTGAGGTGGACTCCATAAAGGAAGCTTGCTACTAACAAGGTTTATAATACAGAAATACGGTGCTTTCTGAGGTGGACTCCATAAAGGAAGCTTGCTACTAACAAGGTTTATAATACAGAAATACGGTGCTTTCTGAGGTGGACTCCATAAAGGAAGCTTGCTACTAACAAGGTTTATAATACAGAAATACGGTGCTTTCTCAGGTGGACTCCATAAAGGAAGCTTGCTACTAACAAGGTTTATAATACAGAAATACGGTGCTTTCTGAGGTGGACTCCATAAAGGAAGCTTGCTACTAACAAGGTTTATAATACAGAAATACGGTGCTTTCTCAGGTGGACTCCATAAAGGAAGCTTGCTACTAACAAGGTTTATAATACAGAAATACGGTGCTTTCTGAGGTGGACTCCATAAAGGAAGCTTGCTACTAACAAGGTTTATAATACAGAAATACGGTGCTTTCTGAGGTGGACTCCATAAAGGAAGCTTGCTACTAACAAGGTTTATAATACAGAAATACGGTGCTTTCTCAGGTGGACTCCATAAAGGAAGCTTGCTACTAACAAGGTTTATAATACAGAAATACGGTGCTTTCTGAGGTGGACTCCATAAAGGAAGCTTGCTACTAACAAGGTTTATAATACAGAAATACGGTGCTTTCTGAGGTGGACTCCATAAAGGAAGCTTGCTACTAACAAGGTTTATAATACAGAAATACGGTGCTTTCTGAGGTGGACTCCATAAAGGAAGCTTGCTACTAACAAGGTTTATAATACAGAAATACGGTGCTTTCTCAGGTGGACTCCATAAAGGAAGCTTGCTACTAACAAGGTTTATAATACAGAAATACGGTGCTTTCTGAGGTGGACTCCATAAAGGAAGCTTGCTACTAACAAGGTTTATAATACAGAAATACGGTGCTTTCTGAGGTGGACTCCATAAAGGAAGCTTGCTACTAACAAGGTTTATAATACAGAAATACGGTGCTTTCTGAGGTGGACTCCATAAAGGAAGCTTGCTACTAACAAGGTTTATAATACAGAAATACGGTGCTTTCTGAGGTGGACTCCATAAAGGAAGCTTGCTACTAACAAGGTTTATAATACAGAAATACGGTGCTTTCTGAGGTGGACTCCATAAAGGAAGCTTGCTACTAACAAGGTTTATAATACAGAAATACGGTGCTTTCTGAGGTGGACTCCATAAAGGAAGCTTGCTACTAACAAGGTTTATAATACAGAAATACGGTGCTTTCTCAGGTGGACTCCATAAAGGAAGCTTGCTACTAACAAGGTTTATAATACAGAAATACGGTGCTTTCTCAGGTGGACTCCATAAAGGAAGCTTGCTACTAACAAGGTTTATAATACAGAAATACGGTGCTTTCTCAGGTGGACTCCATAAAGGAAGCTTGCTACTAACAAGGTTTATAATACAGAAATACGGTGCTTTCTCAGGTGGACTCCATAAAGGAAGCTTGCTACTAACAAGGTTTATAATACAGAAATACGGTGCTTTCTCAGGTGGACTCCATAAAGGAAGCTTGCTACTAACAAGGTTTATAATACAGAAATACGGTGCTTTCTGAGGTGGACTCCATAAAGGAAGCTTGCTACTAACAAGGTTTATAATACTTACGTCTTGATTCCATACACTTTTTTTTTAAATTAACTATAATAGGCTTGGTTTTGACCGCCTCTTGTTAAGCGATGATCCGGTCTGCGTTGGAGCACGCTTGCCTAGAAGAAACCGATTCACTCAGTGATTTGAAGACACCCAGACTGTAACTATCGGAGAATACCCATTCAGGCAGCGAATTCCACAGACTAACAATTTGCACAATAAACGTGGAATCAAAGCGCTTCTTCCCTAAGCGGTTTGTTTTCCTTCGCCTGATTTCCTTCCTGTGCTCTCTACAGTCAGGACAATGGTTGTTGGGTTAGAATTGACCTTTCTTTTATAATAATTAGTGGAAGGAGGTTAATTTGTGGTCGACCTTCGGAGAGATTAGTGGAATGTCACGAGGACAGGCGCTTGCGTAGATTGGATTACGTTTTAGGCACAGATATACACAACCAGATCGGCAATATATTTTAGTGAAAGAGACAACTTGATATGGCTCAGCACAAGTACGAAAAGGACATAAATAGATTTTGTTGTCCTTATCGGCGTGACCTGTTTTTGGTACCTCAAGTGTCAAAATCTGTAATAATCAGTGACAAACAAAACGGGTCTGAATTATATTTATTGCCTTTTTTTGGTGATTTAATGTGATAAATGCGTCTTTCCTCTGCGAAATAATTGTAAAAGATATTTTACAATGGTTGGTTGTAGCATTTTGGGCTGCAAGAAGCGCAGTGAGCGAAAATACGATGAAATATCATTTCACACGTAAGTAAACATATAAAGCTTGTAACGATCACCTAAATAAATTCAGGATATCAATTCGCAAATATTTTATTCATAATTAGTCAGTTTTTAGGTCGATTTGTGGTCTAATTCTATGAATTTTATCAAATTATTCACTTAGAAAATAAATTATGAATGTTGCCAGTTTATGAAAGAAATTACCCACCGCAACTAACATAAATTATTCGTTCTGCAGGTTTCCAACTGATCCTGTCACATTGCTGAAAAAAGCTGGCACATTGCAAGAAGTGCAAAGTACCGACCCTTTTATGCCCATATGAATATGGTGAATGTTAATATTAAATATATATTAATGAGGCCACAGTTATGAAGCTGGAAAAGCAAAAGGCGATTTCGGCGAACCGAATCAAAAAGCTACGCGCTGTTCGTGAAATTTGTACTGTAAACATTAAAGAGTCTATTTATCTAATTATTTGGAATGTTATACATAATTCCATTCATGAAAAAACTAAACTGACCAAGCGCGAGTCGGGCTCGCGCGCTGAGAGTTCTTTACAATCACAAAATACAAAAAGTTGTGCAAAAAGACAACATCACGCCCAGGCTGTCACCCATCCAAGTACCGACCGCGCCCGACGTTGCTTAGCTTAGTGGTAAACAGAAACTTGTCACTGACTCGCACTTGGCCAGTGTTTATTATTTGTTGTTTTACTTATGTTCACTATAATCCGCTAAATTTGACGCTTGTACGGATTACCGTTTTTACACTAGAACAAATCCAAAAATAAGTTTAACGTTTGTTGCATGGGGGCCCTTCCTTTGCCCTTCCGTTTTAACTCTTTGACTTTTTTATTATTTTTAATTAATCATAAAAAATCATGCTATGGTTACTTTACAACCCTTTTTCTAGTACTATATTCTAATCCTAACAAATAATTATAATAAAAACGCAAGTAAGTTTGTAACTTTCTGTCTGTTTTTTTACGAGGAAACGGCTAAGTCATGGTATAATAATATACTCCGCCAGGTATAGCAATTCGAGAAAAAATGTTTACGTAGGCGTCCCGCAATGATGTCATGATGTCAATTTACAACAGGTTCGAGAGAGATGACGATACACCACGTAACAGCTGATTGAATAAAGTGGCAACTGGACAGTGACGTCATTGCGGGACCACTCCCAGATTGCTAAAACCTTGTTTTCTTAGATCATGGGCTAAGTCAAATTTTGTCAGGACGATAGTGTGTCATGAGGACAGACAACGTACTTTTCTTCCCAGAACATTGCAGGTAGCTCCGCGGGTTGCAGCAGATAGTGTATAAAATATAAATATTTAAAAGGTAGTATTGTTTCTAAAGTACTCATTGAAGATTCACACCCATCATAGTAGGTAAATTACCCTAACTTATAGCAAATCATTTTAATGTGGCAACACACCTTGTTGAAGCGAGAGGCACTGAGCTAGCCACGCTCATTGAAAATCTATAGGTAGTAGATCTGTGGTTTTAGGCGTAGAGGGATACTGAATCTATGGTTTTAGGGTTTTGTAGTACTAATCTATTAACTCTATGGTTTTATAAAAGTTGACAATGGTCGACTATAATATTTCTATATTAGGTTTTTGGCGTCAACATGAAAAAAAAACATGTCGTATTATTTTCCTAAGCTTGTGTATTTTTGAGTGTGTAATGTGTAATAATGCTGGATTATTATTTATTAAGTGTCCGTGGACGTGCACGAGTATGGGAAAGTGATATAACGCGTGAAACGTGTATTTTCACGTTGTTTCCAAAGCTCGTTTCCACTACTTTACTGAGGCATGACTCTAACTTGACCCTGACTTACTTTGCTTGACTCTGACTATGACTGACTTGTTTGACTACATTTAACCTACATAAATCACTAAGCTTGTACTGATAATATACCTAATACTTGACACTGGCTAATGCACAAGAGTGTGACGCCAAAACCCTCACAGAGGAAAAATAAAAATAAAACTACCATCATTTGCATTTGTGCAAATTTTGATTACCAATATCATACTTCATACTGGAATTATTATTATGCACGTATCATTAGTCGTACGTATTATATTTGTAATATTGTTATTTGCTTGTTTGCTACGATTCAAACTTAATTTCCCGCTCCACATGGCAAGTGTGGCGACACCGAGAATTAAATTCTCCCGTTTGTTTTATAACGTTATCTCATTAATGTAGCGCCGTGAAGAGATTGTGGAGCATTCATTCGTTTAATGAAGATATACTCGCAGAAGTACTGCGGTACTTTGATGTAGAGAAACGAGTTAATAACTGAGATATTTCAAATAAAATGGTTATCACGAGATATTAACGTTTCAAAATTGAGTACAATCAGTATGTAATAGCTGACATTTAAATGAACCCGCGATTCAACTAACTGAACATTTCCTGAGGAACAGTTTACTTTTTAACCGACGCAATGAGGAGGTTATCAATTCGACTGTATGTTTTTTAATATGTTTGCAATTACTACGCCAATTATGAATTGATTATGAGGATTCTTCTATTGTTTGGTAGGTCTTACTTCAGATGTTACCATATACATTTTATCGAAATTGATTTAGCGCTTTTGAAAATATCAACAAAAACCAAAATTATATACACAGATGATGTTTTGGTTTGTGGTTCTCTTCAACGAAAGTTTTGATGACTTTCAATCTCTGTTTGAACTGTCATTTTCTACTTTCCAACCGACTTCGAATAATGCCCCTGGAGGTGGTCCTACAATCACTTGATCAACTTTGGCTCAATAATTTTCTAACAAGCTTAATAAACACGAATAATTTTGTTCGAACACCTATAAAGATAAAAGATGGAGATAATTTATTTGCACAAAACACGAGTAAATCATATACACATTTAAAATGCATGCACAATAGGTGGTTTAAAATATTTGTCACTTTGTATCATGTTTTGCCTAGTTTGCCTATTTTCAAGTCTTTCGAATAGATATTAATCTTTACATAACATACTGCCTTACGAACAACTAAGTATGTAACTATTGCCATTCAGCGTGGTAATGCCGCCAGCATGCTGGGTACGCTGCCAACTGGTAGTGGGGGCGAGCATTTGTATTGTCTTTAGACCTTCAACGATCTATGGGCAGTCTAACTGTATTTGTAGTGTTAGTTTTAGCTTGTATCTTGTTAAGTTAATAAAAAACGAAGCATCGAAGTATAAGGATATGATGTTAACGTTGTTTCTTAGAAGTAGTATCGACGTGTACTACTTTAGGTACGTAGGTAGGTTTTCGCAGTATTTTCCCTTTGTCTTTCAAACGTTCCAATTTATTCAGATCCTCCTCGAGCAAACAACATTCTACTTCCAGAAGACATTCAAACAAAACACGAAAAAGTCTAAAAAGCGCTTTTTGTTCAAAGCTCACAACAGAATAAACTTTTCTCGTAATTAAGACTCCATTCTATTCTGTTATCCGTTAAGTTCATTGCAAACTGCATCGACCCGACACTTTAATAACCAAAATTATTAATAAAAATAACATAACCAAACGTTGTGATAAAATTATAAAAATGGCCAAGTGCGAGTCAGGCTCGCGCACTGAGGGTTCCGTAGCACCACAAAATACAATAATAACAATTTAAAAAATCGAATACAAGATTAGTAAAAAAATGGTGGCATTTCGATTCGGTGAGACGAATGAACGAATTATGAGGTTATCTAAGCAAAATACGTAGCTGAACTTGGTAATGAACAGAAATTTGTCACAGACTCGCACTTAAACATTATTTTTAAATAAATACATTTATGTATTGTGAGTGTGGGACACCCCCATTTTATTACACCACCCGGCTATTTTTTTAAGGTTCGAAAGATACAGGTGTTAATAGGTAAGACAGACGGACGGACATACATGCAGACAGACATCGTAGGTTTAGTAATAGGGTCCTGTTTTTTTAGGGTTCCGTAGCCCGACAAGGAACCTATACAATATATTATAATAATATTACCATTTGGGTACGGAACCCTAAAAACGGAAAGTTTTTACGGTACAAAAATATTTTCATAATAAATAACCATATAGGAAGTTATCGTTCTATTCAGTCTCAGTTTCCTATATTAGTTGTCTACCACGGTACTTGATAGTAACAGATTGCACCCGAGCGACTGAACCCAAGCAGTGAAACCCATATAGTATCTAGTAGAATCTAAAGTGACAAACTCCGAATGCTAGTCGCGTTTGTTATTTATTAGGGGTACCTACAAGGCCTCACATAAATGCTTTCTTAGGTCATATAAAAATGGTGTACCTATGTGAAACGATATAGAGTTCATGTATGTCAGATATTATAACGGGGAATGCTCTGATGAACTTTTTGACCTTATCCCCCCATCCCGGTTTTACCACCGAACCGGCCGCCATCGCCAGAAATGCCATCCGCACATTATAGATGCGTGGAAGACTCGCACTGTTCGATTTGATCGATTGTTTCTGCCACGCACACCTGTAAGTTGTGGAATAGCTTACCACCTTCGGTTTTTCCTCCGAAGTATAATTTAGACTGCTTCAAACGAAGGGTGAATAGACTCCTCCAAGGTAGACAACGCACTGACAATGCCCCGGGTATTGTAGGTGTCTATGGGCAGCGGTGACCACTTACCATCAGGTGGCCCGTAGCTTGTTTGCCACTTATTCTATAAAAAAATATTTCAATGCTTTGTTTTTGGTCGGTCCGATGTCGAACTGATGTAGTGCGGTATGACCGTGAAACGTACAAACAGACCTGACAATTAAACTGTAGCTGTAAAAAGGCAACTAATGACTCTTCGAATTGAAAAGCAAAAAAAGCGAATGGGAAGTGCAAAAAGCGAATGGAGCAAAGCAAAGCGAGCGGAAAATGAATTATTTCCAGTTGGTCGGGAAAGCGCGATATTGAATCTCGATCATTGACAAATAAATCACTGGGACATGTTTCGGCTGCTCTTGTATTTCTTTTGCCACGAATTAAAAGTGCTGCAAATGACTGTAGTTGCCAGTCATTTACCTTTAGTTCTTTTTTCTAGTATGAATAAATACTTGAATAAGTTTTCAGAAAAACCACCAAGCTCACTAAGTAATAGTATGACTGCCACTATGGTAGTCATGACTAAGCAATTGTACAGTACATATATTTTAATTTTTTTATAGTATGAAACACAGGTTTAAAAAATACAAAATTATCTCTCTTTTAGTATCTTCTATTATATATTTTTTATCTCCTTTTTATTTTTTCTTGCTTATTTTATTGTGTATCTTGAAAATGGGGAAGCACCGCAACGTCAAAAAGGTGTATCTAGGAGTCCTCATGGCCGCCGCCGACCTTTCGCGTTGGCTAGCGTAGATATCGCTGGAAATATGCCGTAGTGTCGGACTTGCGCGAGCTCCAACTCTCCGACTGGCGAGAGACGGCGAGAGAGCTCTGAACCAGAGGACAAGACCCACTTCAGGTCGCTGCACCAGCGGAGTAAGTCCTATCTCGAGGAATACTTCTTGCCACCAAATACAAGAATACTCAAAATCGTAGGTGAAACCTGAAGGCGTAGCTAGTAAATGTCTAAGGCCCATAAAACAATCACATTTATCAAAAAGTACTCATAATTACAAACGACAAAATTAATAAAGCCCAGGAAAAATCGTACGAAAACATTTCACAGAAAAACAAATTCATAGAAAATAAACGCGAAAATACGTTCAAAGCCATAAAATAAACCAATTAGGGTCAGCTCACAGGAGATATCAAGTTCCTTCAAAGGAATTCTGAATATTCTGGCTCTTCGTTTTATGCGATTAGAAAATGGAAGTGAAGAAAGGCATCTTGTGACACGACGCCAGCTCGATGACTGTCAGGTGACAGCCGCGCCGCACTCCGGGCTCCAAGGACGCTCCAGGTGGAGAATGCGCCACAAAGTAACACAGACTGGGGACTCCATGGCGAACATCGGCCATGTTTTCATAACTACCAAGCAGTATATTAGCTATCAAAACAATAAAGCCGATAGCGCAACTCCGCCGCAAAACTACTAGTTTAACGAATTACTCACGTATGATTAAGCCGGTACCCCGACTGTAGTTTCAACCGCATTAGTCGGTCTTTTTCAAGGTGATAAGTGAGGAGAAACATATCAATATTATCATCCAGATGACGTCCACTGCTATAGGCCTCCGTCTTAGAACGCTACACTATACGACAGCCTGCCACCTGCATCCACCAGATGCTCGCGGCTCTCACGATGTCGTCGATCCATCTAGTGGAAGGCCTAGCTACACTGCGTCTTCCGGATCTTGGTTTCCACCCAAGAAGTTTTTGAAAAAAAAAGATGGATTACCGCGAATAGCATTAATAACTGAGCGCATTCTGCACTCGGATTACTTGCTTTATTTTGGTAGTTAGTTGCAGAACAACAACTATTAGGCCATGCCAGAGGTTTTCAGGCGGCCTTAAAACGCACACTCAGTCCACAGGCAACCAAGCACAACAGGTAAACGACTCACAACCAGTTATACTCCGCGATACGCTTATGCTACAACAACAGCAGTCTGGTGTGTTCGCGCGCTTAATTTTTTTTTTTTTTTTTTTTTTTGTGCAATGTAGGTATTTAGATTAATTAGATTAAAAAATATCTTACCGAGAACCAGTTGTCTGGATAAATCTAACATAGATTTTAAGACAACTTACTAACTTGAAATGTAACGTAATATGTGTTTTAAATAAATTAAAAAAAAAAAAAAAAAGCAAGCATTTTCATATATCATGATTGTTCCTCTTCATTGATTTCCTGACATCCAACCATCAAAAGGCATCAAGAGCAAGCGTCAAAAATCTCAAGCACGAATCATATATGAGTAAAGCGCAGTTCACAAGCAAAATTAGGGGCCCCGTTGAATATTAGGGGCCCCTGAATATTTGAGGTTGGTATCTCGGCGAATATAAAATTTTATTCCTTTGCCCTCGCCGTAATGTTTATTTAATCATGAAGCCTAAATTATTGTGGAGGGGTAACGGGTGGGGGTAATTCGAGAGGGCGTGACCTTTGTTGATGCTTTTTGGAGGCATTACGAGTTACAATGTATTATTGAGAGTGGTTATAATATCTTAACATTTCCTGAATTAAACAAATGACATTTCAATAATCAAACCTTCGCGTTCAATTAATTTCAATTTTATTACAAAGGTAAAGAAATTTCAAATGACCATGAATCACTATAAATTGGTTAACGTAAAATAACGCCCCCAACTCGATATGGAATGACCTGATATACGTCAACCAGAATGGATGGAAATGGGAATCTAAGAATCAAGCTGGTGACATAATTATTGTGTTTAGAAATTGGTTTAGAAGCATTTGTTTGGAACATCCTGACACTGGCAAATGCCCGAGAAGTGCGAGACCATAATCCTCTGAAGAGAAAAAAAAAACATAGTTCAATACAAATGTGAAAATAGAACTAGTTTTTTTGAAATAATTGGAGTGTCTCTCAGTTGTCAACTATGTCACTGTCAGTTGAAAGTGATTCTCCCTAGGGCTGAAATGTTATACTTTCAACCTGCTCCTGAGGCAACTTCAGACCTACTTTCCGAGTAAGAGTAATGAAAAGTTTTTAATATCTTTTACTTTACGAATAAGCATCAAACAGGCATGGAGTCTCTCTAATCATTATCAGCCTTTCACGTTCTTACTGCTAGAACACAGGCCTTCTCTCAGAGAGAGACAGAGAGGGAGGATGAACCTTGACCCCCACGCTGGCCCAGTGCAAGTTGATGAATGTCATATATATTTTTGAAATATTTGAGGTTCTTCGATGTACCGTATTCCTCACGATGTTTTCCTTCACTTTTTGACCTTCATGTTTTGAGCGATGGCAACGGCCATTATCGTTTAAAGCGATTTCGTCCAAGCTTAATTTTTTTAATTTTTAACCCAGAACGGCTAACTTACTTGTGCAAATTTTAGCAGTTCTGGGACTTGATGCAAGTCGCTAGTGCAAGAAGTTGCGAGAATTTCTAGCCGGTCTCTAGGAGTTGGAGTTTTGATGGTTCATCATAAAACTGTACTACTTAAAACTTTTCCAATTAGCCGACTTCGCAAAAAGAGGCGTTCAGTTAGCCATTACTCCCCAGAGTCAATAAAGAAGGTAATAAATTAAAATTCGGCCCTGAGCGCGGGCCGAGGCCGGAATACCAATTCGACTCTAGAATTAGTACTCTATAATTTAAAGGAGTTTGTTTTATTTGCCTTTTTTATACTTTTTGCTGTTATTAATGACTCGGTCACAGAACAGATCTGTACATTACTACATTACATTATCGGCAACAAAAATGTGGGTCGTGATGTAGCTGAGGCAGACGTGACTCCATAAATGCTTGTATATCTATATATATATTTACGGTTAAGATTTTTTTATTTCCTCAAAAGAATTTACATTTATTATTACGATATTCACGTAAACATTTGCATACATATATATTATTATGGGCCATTATCACATTTCATTGAAAAATTTCCTGGCAACCAAAAAAAAGCATCTCCCGACGACAATGACTTGTAAATAAAGATCATGTTCAACCGTGATAGTTTAAAACAGTGCTTTATTAAATACCACGCACAGAAAATAAAATTAATAGGTTTAGTCTTTTTTCAGGGATACCATGTTACAGAAAAAGTTTATTTATTTAAAGGCTTCGACTAAAATAATATTTTGGTCGAAGTTTAAAGGAATAAAAATTCGACAACTATATTTTTGGTTGAGTCTTGGAATAGTTACTCCGTGTTTTGTCTTTCACATTCTGAACTCGATCGAAAAAGACAAAAGACGGAGTAAATATTCTAAGCCTACTCCACGTTTATTAATAAGGGGATTAAAGATTATAAATCAAAACTTTATTTCATATTAAAAGACCTGTTGATGATATCTCGAACGAGGGGGTGCAGTTAAAAGTATTTTTCACTCCCAGATTTCTTGAAAAAGCAACAAAAACAACGGTACACATCTAGTTGTGCAAATAATGTCCGATCAGTAGTTTGGCTAGAACATTTACTATGAAGAGTTTTCGACTTGGAACAGAGACAGGAAATGAAGGCACTTTCAAATCCTTCCCTTCATTATCCTCGCCATTTTTAATACCTCGCCACCAATCTTGTCCAATCAGGGATAAGGGCCTCCCTTTGGTCCCATTTGGAAGTCAAATTCTTCGATAAATCCGCTAGATAATGAGAATTTATGCCCAAATACGTTGGATAGAGATCAAAGGGCACAGCTCAGACGGAGACAGTAGCTTATGTATGGCTCTACGTGTGGAGGGGAATATAATTAGCCAACTTTACTGGTACTTTACTGGTAGGTGAATACTTTACTGGTAGGTGAATACTTTTAGATTTTGTTAAGTATCAAGTTGGGTAGGATTTGTGTATTAAAACATTTTGTACACATAAGTGCGGATAATACGCAACAAAAAAGATTTTAAAGTTATATGGTTATTTATGGGATATTTACCGAGGTAACGGAAAAAAAACCGGACAAGTACGAGTAGGACTCGTGCTCTGAGGGTTCTGTTGGAAGGAACCTTCAGAGCGCGAGTCCAAAAAAAACTAACTGAAGTAGAAATATTGAAAGACAAACTTAACTTTGTAGTTGACTATAAGGTTCTTCCATACATTCCAACTACAAAATGTAAGTTTGTAATAGCAAAATAATTATTTTTGAATGATATAACTTCAAATTTGTAACTTTCGGATTTATTCCTATATATTTACTATGAGACCTTGCCTTTTGCCAAATTACATGATTCTAGGTCAACGGGAAGTACCCTATAGGTTTTGATTCCCCTGTGAAATCGCAAAATATGCGACATAAACGTTCATATCTTTTGATTGCGTTGACTTCCACCTTTAATTTTTTTACAGCCGAAAGAAATTGTAGACCCAAGTATTTAATATAAGTTTCAACTTGATACCTTTACGCGTTCTTGAGAAAAAGGGTCTTGACAGACGGACAGACAGACGGACAACGAAGTGATCCTATAAGGGTTCCGTTTTTTCCTTTTGAGGTACGGAACCCTAAAAAGATTGAAAAAAAAAAAAAACAATATGATGTGTTAAAATTTTAATTTATTTTTATCAATAAAAAAAAAAGATGGGGAACAGTTTCCCAGGAATTTGGTAAATTACGATAGTTTTTGACGCCGTATCCATAGTACGATATGTCTACCGTAATCACGTTGTAGTTGCAGATGAGTTCACAAATAGTTAATGCGACGCGTGACCAAAATGCTGGCGTGTTTCTGGCTCAACACATAAGGATTGCCATTCAGCGTGGTAATGCCGCATGCTGGGTACGCTGCCAACTGGTAGTGGGCTTGAGCATTAGGATTGTCTTTAGACATTCAACGGTCTATGGGCAGTCTAACTGCATTTGTAGGGTCAGTATTAGCTTGTATTTTGTCAAGTTAACAAATAGTTGATTAGCAATATTACTAATACCCCGTACTCCCTACAGAGTCAGTACCAAATAATTCTGTTGACCCTGTTCTTATGAAATATCCATTGATTTATCCCGACACAAGCCAAAAAGCTAAAAACAACGAGTAAACCGTTATCTTCTCACAGCTAGCTTATAATGTTGATTATTTGTCTCAGTGACGGCGCGACGTGTGTTGAAGCAGGACATCGATCACTGTCTCTGGATCCAGCGCGTCATAAATTGCCTCGCACGCGGAGATTGTGTATTCAGACGGCGTGAACTAGAATCAGGTTTTTGTCGTGTTTTCGTGTGAAGCCGAGACGCGGCGACATGTTTCGATCATCTTGGAGGATCGAGGCTGGAATTTACATGTGATTGGGGGTGGTTCTTAAGGTAGTTTTGATCTTTTTGAGTAGGCTAGCTTTAAAATATTTTTCTACATTACCTACAGGCGAGTTGGTGTTCAAACGCGGAAGATCGATATAAAAACTTTAAAACAAACCATCAAGCCATCTTTGCACATAATTATCATCATCATAGCCTTTAACTGTCCACTGCTGGACATAGGGGTCTCTTAATACACGCCATTGAGCTCGGTGACGTATAATTAGCTCTGTGTGTTAGGTAGGCCTCCCACTAGACGGACTGACGACATCGTGAGAGTCACTGGCATCCAGTGGATGCAAAAGACAGATCGTTCAGTGTGGAGGCTTAAGGGGGAGGCCTATCTATATAGTTCAGCAGTAGACGTCTTCTGGCTGATGATGATGATGATGTTACCTCTTCACGACTAAGCGAGGTAATCTTTTTCATAGGGAAGGATAAAGGGTAGTTTTCCCGTAAAATTTAAAAACTGGAAAATCGTGTAGGACTTTGGCTAGTAAGGAATGTATTTTGTGAATTAGATCTCAAAGTGAGTCAGTGAAGTTTATTATGAATGTGGACGCCTAAACTTAGAGCACAAAACAAAATGTTACCAGCGTATATGTAGTCAGTGGATAAACGGGACTTTGGCTCCGATAGGGCTTTTTATGTTTTTGTAAATACATAATATGTGTAACATAGTTCCTAAATAAAAAAAAACTGAGTAGAAATGTTGTCGTATAACGCTCAGCACACAGCCACGGTCAAACTTGTACAATTAGAATAGCGAATGGCAAAGTTCCCCGTCGGCTGCATGATGTCCAGCGTCCCTCCCCCGGCCCACTGTGCAGCGCACACATCACCGCGGTGCAAAGTGGAAACTTTTATTGCTTGCACAGTGGTCGGAAATTGTTGCAGTTTTCAAATTACATTTCACATTGGAAATTTGTGTAACTTTTTTTCAAATATTGTTTTCTTACAATACTATGTGGAAAATTTAATTATTAAATGTGTCAAATTATAATTTTTAAATAGTTAACATTATAAATTTACAAAATAATATCTAGTCAACTTCAATTATTGTCAAAGCTAGATAAAATTTTAAGTTACTGCTCTACGGAAGTAGACGCATGACGTTACTCCGAAAGTTTAAAATTCCAAAATACACTTAACCGGGAGTGATGCTAAATCATTTTACTGTATTTTCATAGTTACAGTATATCAGATTTACGAAGTAGTTGTGGAAATATTGTTGGTAATATAATATAATATAATATTGTAACTATTTTATTCATTAAAACAAATATACAGCCAAAATCCAGATCTTGTATGAATTACGTCAATTCATAAACATTCCAACACGACAGTATTTTGAACTAAAGCATACATACTCGTATATAACTTTATTTACTTGCTTTTAGATCACAAAGCAAATGTAAAGTATCACTCCAATGTTCAGAATAGAAGCTAAACATATTCTGAAATGTTCAAAATAAAATACTGAAGTGTTGCGGGAACAATATGAATATTACTAATGTTATTAGCATATAAATGAAACGACGAAGTATGGAATTAATTCGTTATACATTTGACTACACTCCACTGTTGATCTGGACGCTGGGTAGTATTATAAAGTTTGTTTAACATTTTGTAGTCAACAAGGGAACATTTTCTGCTCTTTTATATGTAAAATACTGTTGTTTTCTCGTCCAACTTAAAAGCTGACAATATAGAAAACATTTTCACTCGCCTCTAGATAATATGATTCAAGTTATTATTCCATTTTTATTGCTGTTTGTGTACAATATTTTACATAAATTATCATACAAGTAATCATTTATGTGGTTTTGTTTATAACACCAAATTGACAGCTCGACTGTCCTGACGGTATTTTTTTTTTTGACATTGACTTACGTTGTTGGCCTTACAGCCTCTACAGCTTGATCAGACTAGTTATATAGCGAGCGCAGAGTGCGTTCGGCGTAGCTTGATATGTCCTGATAGCCCCATATTGAGACACTTTTACAAATAGTTTAGTTTAGTCAAAGTGATTTTGACTTTGACTTTAACACTCTATTAATACATATTTACAAGTATTGACAAGAACGTTGTGTAATTATTAGCATGATACCAGTTCATTGTTTATTAAATTTTATACTTAAGAATTGAGGCACTATCCAAGAAACATATTAGTAATAAATTTTCAAAATCTTTCAAGATCTCAAAACGAGCTTTCTAGAAACATTCGAGGCATAATATCCAACCTCTGTCAGCTGAGAGAGAATAACGTTCATTCCAGATTGTCCAGTTGTCCACACTCGCACGAGCCGCTTCTAGACTCTTGTGTAATTATGCCGAGTACAAACACGTCTGAGACCACTCGTCGGACTCTCGAGACGATGCGGTCTGTAAACATGAAAGGTTACATTTTTGATAATATTTTTACATATAATATGAATTAGGCAAGTTTAAAATACTTATTCCTACTGAGTTTTCAAATAAACTAGAAACAAACAAATTGTGGAGATATTGTGTGTGCTTATTAAAACTAGTTATCAAAATTGTCTGGTGGACAATGGTTATGAATGAAACCACAGATAAGAAAGAAAAAAATCGTTTAGATCTTTTCTGTATCTCTTTTCTGTGAATGAAACTCAAAGTTAACTGAGCATGCCCGCTTTAGATTAGGTACATAATTCGAATTAAATCACATCAAAGGCAAACACAAAGCATGCAGTTCGTAACTAAAATACAAAGGTGTTTTTATTCCGGTACTGTACGGTACAAGTCGTGTGTGACCCAATAGATACAAAGTGTCTTTAAAGCACAAGCGAATCAACATTCTCGCGTAATTGATTTAGTTTCATTTATTCACATGTATTAAACGAAATAGAGAAACAAAAGCCTAACTGGAATAAAAATTACTTACTTTATCAACAACTGCACGTTTCACAAATCTCTCGCTACAGAAATTCTTATACTCAAGCAAATCCAAAGTCATAAGTATTTTTGTAGCCTTCTCACTTATTTTTAGCCCCTACAAACACCCGCGTGACCTTGCCGTACGCAATAAAATCGCGTCGCAATCGTAAAACAAATATAGCGGCTGAGTTTGGGTCCTGCGCCATCTGCTGTGCGCCCCGGGAACTAGTGGAGATTTTGGCAATTTTATTAGGGTACAGGACACTTGATTAGGAGTTGAAGAAAGTTTGAGATTGTTTGTGTGAGTGAGAGAAGTGTGAGAAGTTTTTTGATATAAACTGAGGAGAACAATAACGCGTGTGATAGTGAGCTGCATGTTCTTGGAACTTGACCATCGAATTAGAACAGGAAAGCCATGAGCAGTGCGGCGCTCGCCACCCTGAGACATTCACTTTACGATCCATTATGTTCAGAGTTCTCGTTGACGCCCTGGGGCCTTACGGCCAACGGCTAACTCGGTATCAAACTAACGTTAAATCCGCTCAGTTAGAAAATCACGCGAACGTGAACCTTAACACGCCCAGATACGGTTTGAGGTCGCGTGGTTTTTGCAACTGAACGGATTTAACGTTAGATTGATACCGAGTTAGCCGTTGGCCGTAAGGCCCCTGCTCTTCTAAGTGCGATACGGATATGCAGAAGTGTAAAGTAACACAATGTTTGCTTGAGAGCGGACCTATAGCACAACGGCGGTACCAACTATGGCCAAGTTTTTCACTGACTTCAAAAAAGGAGTTTTTATTTGAAAGGAGATACTTTCAGGTTTTTCCCATTGAAATCGGTTTACAAGTTGGATGTTAAATCAAAATAACTGGGGGAAAAAAACATCCAAGTAAACGAAATTGCGTATTTAATTTATAAATTGAGAATTATTGATTTACAAAATATAGGCCATTGCACTTATTTATAAATATTTTATAGGCTTAGTATATTATACACCTATAATATTCCGACCATAAGAAGTATTCTTGGCTGACTAGAGTGACTAGGTAAACGTTACAGTGAAATTGGAAAAAGGATTTCCCTGGACCAAAAAAAATTTATAACTACCAACACTTGCAGAAGTAATGTTACTAAAAAACTTACACTATATGAATTCGTTTGCTTTATAACTTTTTTTAGGAAAACTAACCTTTTTTTTTTCTTCCAATAAAATTCAGTAACCATTAGATGGCTATTGCATCAACGACTATCAGAAGCGCTATCTTTCTGATAAAGTTTCACATAAAAATACAAAGTTAAAGTTTGGAAACAACCCGCCGTTAAATGTGTCGTACTTAAGTGAGGGGATAAACTGAACACTTTATGTCGACCATTCACTATAAAACTGTTCCAAAACAAAGTTCTGTGTTTCTTTTGTGGCAACATTTTAAAATGTATCAATATTACGTGGTTTTCACACATTTTGTTTTGTTTATCATGTTGTATCAAGAATCAATATTAACAAAAATAGTGATGCAATAAATATCCCGTGAATATAATCACCTGCAGTGAAATGTAATAGTTTGAAACAGTGTTTACAATACAGAAAAGTTTTTTTTGTTTAAATTAGAACGGCTGTCAAGGCATTTTTGTAAGAAATTTGTTGTAGCCAGTTGCACCCATATAAACGAAACGTCAGTCATTCGAAATCTGTTAGCAACTGTGATGCGGAGTTCGACGCGTTGATCTAAATAAGAATGTTCAATCAATGTTCACATAATGCCTGGTAACAGATTTTCCTTCTCAATTCAGTTCTATTTACTTCTCTTTTCTGTGGTTTACAAGAAAAATATTTCATATTTCTTGTTATTAATTTTATTGTCATAAAATAAGCTTTTAATTATTTTTTTCTAAAACCTAGCTCACAGCTTACACACGTACAATAATTATTTATTTATATGAGAAAATGGCTGTCACTCCGTCACAATACGAGAAATTCGCCATTACTGCGTACCATTGAAGCCCACAATGGTTGCGGAGGAATGCTATTGTACCAACACAGTCTAGCCTCTGAATGAGACTACGATCGGAATGCTCAGCTCGTCTCAGATGCCTAGGCTCGGTGACGTGTAGCTTGAAAGGGATGTTTCCATCTAAAGGAGGTATAGGGTCGTTTAATTTCAGGCAGGTTTTTTATGTGTGACCGGCTTTTGAGTACAACTTAGCAGATATTAATTTTCAGTGTACAACTTAGCTGATATTAAATATCTTGGGAACTGGCTCTCAAGTAATACTGCCGGAACACGCTTGACAGTATTAGGTAGCCGAGCACTATAAAGTGCGCTACCACCATGGTTCTCTCACGATATTGTCCTTCGCTGGCAGCTTATTCGATAATTACATACAAACATACATAGACATAGACGTAAGTAATTTATTTGTGGCAAAAACACAATATACAATAATTATATTGTGTTTTTATACCTAAATAAATTATGTGTAGTTTCGATGTCATAGCTCTACAACGGTAAAGGAAAACATCGTGAGGAACCGGAATTTACATTCACCAACATGCAATAGTCCCATACTCTCTCTGAAAGAAGGCCTGTGACCCAGCAGTGGAGACATGTAAGGCTGATAATGATGATGATGAAACGGCACTGCTGACTCCCACTTTAGCTTTTTCTTACCAAAAAATGTAATATTAGCATCAGCCTCCCTTTGTAAATGTTGCTTTTTGCGATGAAAGCCTTGAACATATTGAGTAGGGAACTTCCCCCTCCCCTATCGGCCTTAAGTGGCGGGAAATGACGTCACGGCGCTGTCACTGAGGCGATACACAAACCTCTATTTCCTTGAAGGAACGTCGCGCCGCGGGTGTTGTTTGCTTTTGTAATACGTACCTACTACTCGAGTCAAGTACGAGATGTGGCTCACGACACGACTACTTACGACCACACGTACACGTACACGTACTATCAATTATTATAAGCTATTACAAACGGCTTACACTCACGATTATGTTCATCGGTCGAGACGTACTCTATGCTATTAGAGATGTTATTGAGTTATGTGATATTTCCTCACGCGAGTTTTGATGAAGTGATTTTAAATTATTAGGTCACGACATATAAACTATTATTCTAAAATTAATAGTATTCTGAGTGTCCTGCCATTTCCTTACCGAGTTAATTCAAGAACAAACAACCTTTTGGTCGTGGAAAAGTAACAATAACAGAGTCAAATCAAACACAATATCACAAACACAATATCACAAACACAATACCCCGACAAAAAACAGTAAAATTGGCACAGTACGATAAAAAAAGCTAGTAATTTCAAAAGTTTTAATCCAGCAAAGATGGAAAGAAATAATACTTTCTTAATAACGCTGAGGCAGTAAAGTCGTTCATTCTCCAGGGCGCGGTAAAACAAGGAAGTGCCGCCAGGTTATGGTTTAAGCCCCAGGGCGTCGGGGCTTCTGCCAACTTCCTGCTCAGGACGCACCCTACCTACGTTTGAAAACGATATTTTAATCAAAAAGACCAAAACGCAATGCCGTAATTATATGTAAATAAGGAAACTTTAGAATTTCGAATTAAGACCGCGCGCACCGCCTATAACTATTGTTTTTGCAAATTTTCAACATTTTTAAAAATAAATTCACTAAGCAGGAGTAACAAAAATTTATTAGGCCTTATTTTAGAATAAAATCGCAAACGTTTTAACCTAATTTTCAATTTGATATGTTTCCAGCCGCAAGGCGTAAAAACCTCAAAAAAAAGCTTTTTTTTTTTTTTAAATCTCTGCCATCCGCCATATTATACTTAAATATCCAAATCCCAGAAACTCCGCTGGACAGGCCACTGAAAAGACTGCTGAGAATGGGAGAGGTTCGCAATGTCAAGAAGGCGTATCTTGGATGGAGTTCTCGCCGGACGCCGACCCGTCGGCCGGTCTAGATATCGCTGGAAACATGGCGTAGAGTCGGACTTGCGCGAGTTCTCTGAGTCAGAGGGCAAGACCCACTTCGGGTCGCTGCACCAGCGGAGTACTAGTAGTATGAATACATAACTTATGCCTTAAATTATGACTTTTAAGTTCTTATAATATTTACCAATCGTTGGTTTAAATCTTACCAAATTCAGCCAAGCGACAGATCAGACACGAACAGCCTTACCTGAAAAGGAAAAATAACATGAAGTCGTCAGTATTGGATGCCGCCGCCGTCTCAATGTAAACAACCTTCACCACGGAACAAACAGTTACCACGCATCTATTTATTCTCATCATATATTATTACGAACAAAGTTTTGAATAAGAAATGTTTACAGACCTACATCAGGATAGACCCAGCTAATTCACCTACTTTACATGTCTATGGCCTGTCTTAAGTTGGACCAATACTCCAACTCCAACTCACCTATTTACAAAAAAATATTTGTTAAAAGTCTGTGGCAAAGATAGTATATTCTAGCAAAAAGAATGAACGCTATTCTTACATTATTACGATCGAAGTATCTATTCAGAATACGAAATACAAATATGTAAAACCCTTTTTAAATAATTATACTTTTGAAATAAAATTCATTATAGTTTGTTCCAGTAGAGAGGGTTTAGCGGAGCGATTCGTTCGGAGCCGGCGCGAGTCAGCGCGTGACTCGGTTCCATAATACTCCGCGCCTGTATGCGCTCAGCTTATAGCAGGAGAGGTGACGGCCCGTTCTACTAACGGACTATTTTATGGTTGACACTCTAGCCTGAAGATGCGTCTCGCCCGATGTCGAGATGGTAAACACGTCTAGCCTGGAATGGGCTCTCAAGTGAGGCTGCCAGAACAAATTGCTGGGTACTTAACGACATTCTCAACAGAGGGTGTTGCTAACCTCTGTGGAGAATCTGCAAAGTTCCCGAATAAAACCTCGAATATCAATTGTCATATAAGCAAAAATATTTTTGTGCTTCTCGTTTACTAACTACTGTTATATTGAAAAAAAAAAACTTTTAGTGTGAATGATGTTTCATAAAAATAAAAACTCGTCACTTTGATTTTCGTACTCGTTTTCGTGTGGATTGATAGAAGCCTGTCACATTTGTTTCGTAGTAGACTTTCGTAGAGCTTCAGTTTCAAGGCATCTTAAAATTTACATAGTTATGACTTCCATGTCAAATTAGAAATCTAAAGATAAAACATTCATAATTATGGATATTTAGAGTTTATTTAGAGCGCTGAACTTTAATAGTTTTAGTCCAATATATATGTTTACGATAATTTACACTTTAACATGGTACACAATTTTAACCTATGCATAATATTTTTTTTATATCAAAGTAAAATTACACTACTGAAATAAGAACACACGAATGTAATTATGAATTCAAATTGTTGAGTAACTCCGACCGCCACCTCCTGTCCTACAGTCCCTGCATGGTGTATGCGCACTAGATAAAGCACAATTGACTCCACTAGTTTGTAAAATCCTCTCAAGTACGTGCAGACTCTATATTCTATGAAGCTTTACATTCTTGCCGGTATTTATGTCTCTACATTTTCTGCTCCCCGCGTTTTATCACAGAGTGTACTTTGCAGAGATATAGACTTTTAATTTAATATATTGGCCAAACCAAAAAGCAAACTTTCAAAAACTCAAAAGATATTTTAGCTTGATGGTAACTGGCCGAATCATATAACCGTAGTGAACAACCGGGGCAACCGTGATAGTTTAAAACAGTGAATTGTATAAATAAATAAATATATTTATTTGCACACACGGTCATCTGACCCCAAACTAAGCAAAGCTTGTGATATGACTGCCAGAGACTGATATACATACATATATAGTTTTAAATATATACTTAAATAGATATTAACAACCAGATATAGAACAAACATAAATGTTCATCACAAAAATGTTTGTCCTAGGTGGGAATCGAACCCACACATGTTTGTATATTAATTGTAACATCTTTGATTTAGGGCAATCGGGTGACAAAGTGTAGTACTTAGTAGATATCATCGAGACACCGGAGATATCACAAGAAAAAGCACATCGCCAGCGACCTACGTTGTATTAATTAGATCCACGATCATACAAACTAATCTCATAAAGTCATAAACATTCCGAAAATATCCGTTCATGGATGATTACGTTCCGTTGCACGTAACACCCAAGTTGTTTCATTATCCATAACTAATTATCCTTCGGTCCAGCGCGCGTGATCAGACTGCGTGCTCTGAACTGCACACTAGGGAAGCACAGAAAACCAAATACACCCAGAAATTACGATAACAACAATTTGGGCTTGGCTAAATCAAGGGCAAAATAGTTTTGAGTAAGCCCCCTAAAAATATAAGATAGATTATCGTACCTTCTGGACAAGCTAACAACAATGGGAGTTTAATATTTTTATTACTAAAAAGACGTGTATTTACGGTAGTTTTCTTTGTCTGCCTGTGACTATGCTGGTAATCTGGTGCTGATAGTTTTATTGAATTAATTTAGATATAATCATATTGTGAGGTTGATAAAATCATTGGCAATGTGTCTCTGCATTTGTTATTCTGCGTAGGAACAGACCGCTAACGTGATTAGCGCTGATTCTGCGTCGATTGGAACGTTTTGTTGCCGTAATTAGTTTGCAGACGTGCAAAACGCGCGCTGAACGCGTTTGGTTGTATGCTGGGGTTATATGCTGCAAGTACTGAGGCTTTACATTCAAGGATTTTTCATTTCATGTTTGTAACATTACTACTGGTTACTAGAAATTGTAGAACAAGTACGACTGTGACATTACTACGAGCATTCTCCTTACATGGAAAATATCCTAACCTAACCTATCCTATCCTAACTATAGTCGGAGTGACCGGCTTAATTTTACGTGAGTAATTCCCGTGTAATATAAATAAAATATCCTAACCTAGTCTTGTTTTTCGGAAATACAGTTGCCACTGCTGAGATCCCGCTACAGCATTCCCCAATACCAGCACAAATGTTTTAATCATAACACCAAAACACAGATCGGCTAAATTAAATAGCAGCTTTAAATTAATATAGATCGCGTAATGGCGCGACAGCCCTGAATCGGTTGACGAGCTTTCATCGCCCGTGATTGATGACGCGCTCGAGTGTTGGTGACGGAGGAACGAGGATGTCTGACGTGAAGCGAGCGCTGAAACAACGGTCTATTTTATGATTTTATGTATAAAATTCCTCCAGTATATTTTGACATAACGAAACAACGGCAAATTATTAATATTTCAATATAATATAGTCGATATTGAACACTCATCCTGTCTCTAGAATATAATTATGTAATCCAAATTAGTTCTGCTGTTACTCCGTGGTAATAATAAAACAACAATTTAACGACGTTGCTTTTAATAAAAACTAATCACGTTTAAAGTGCTTTTTTTATTCAGATCAATATTAATTTTACTTAGCCTTAAACTTCAAACTTTAAAAAGAAAAAAGTTGTCGTGGCAACCCTAAGCACAGCGGCAACCAAGGCGCGACATAATCTCTTTTAAAAGTGACATGTTAAAAGCTTTCAAATTATTGCCGCTCAAATGAAAGTCTTTTAAAAGATATCGCTTAAATTATAAAGAGATTTCTGGGGAAATAATCTACTAAATCTGTTTTGAAATAACGCCTTGATGGATGTGTGAACACTAACGGATTTATGGAACATTTCTAAATGCCAGCTCAATAATTTGTCTAGATTTACTGAGAAACGATACTCGCTGTACAAATTGTACGCTCTTCTTGGAATACAAAGCAAATTCATATCTAATTGTAAGCGAAGAAATGTTTACAAATAACAAGATAATATTTATTCTTACAGACCTAAACAGTAAGGGCACTAGATTACACTGTATTGTCATCATCATCATCATTTCAGCCGTAGGACGTCCACTGCTGGACATAGGCCTCCCCCATCGATCTCCAAAAGGGCCGGTTGGAAGCGGCCTGCATCCAGCGTTTCCCTGCGGTCTCTTTTAGGTCGTCTGTCCATCTTGTGGGTGGACGTCCTACGCTGCGCTTACCAGTCCGTGGTCTCCATTCCAGAACCTTTCGGCCCCATCGGCCATCTGTTCTGCGTGATATGTGCCCTGCCCACTGCCATTTCAACTTACTAATCCGGTGGGCTATGTCGGTGACTTTCGTTCGTCTACGGATCTCCTCACTGTATTGTACTTATAGAAAATAACAGTTTATTTTTATTATGACATAAATTCAAAAATACTCGTAAGCTTGCAAAAGTACTAGTATTTTTTTCGAAAACTACTCCTTTATAATAGTTTTGATGTTCCTTTTCATCAGTAGATACAGGTACTCGTATATATCTTGACTTTATAATGTAGGAAATTGCGTTAACTTTCTTAAATAGCGCTTTCCAAACCAAAATATAAACGTTTATTAACAACTTAGAAGTTTTGTATCTTAAATAAAAAATCATTGCAGTATCCTTACTGCTCTTACAATATATTTTAACATAATAAAACCATCAAACAATACAAAATGTCGAAAATAATTGTTCAGTTTACTTTGTTTTTAATGAATTAACTTTAGTGTTAACGATAAACTTAATGGCGGCCATTTCAAGTGTTTCCGAAATAAACTTGTTTGGAAGTGTAAATACAACAAAGTCTAGAGCCGCTTGTTTCTAGATAACTTAAGAACTTGACTAAGTTTTAGTTTCGAGTTTTGACTTGAAGTTGAGTCTGTAGTACCAGAGCTTTGAAGGATGGTTTAACTTTTCGTAAACTGTACTTAATTGAAAATTGAAACTAGACATACATTTTACACAAGTTTGTATGAGTGCGTGTGGCGCGATACTTCTTAGTTGATTCTGTCGGGTTTCAACTGAAAACAAGATGGGGATTTTGTTCTGAATTATTTTATTGTTTGCTAAAGAAAAATATATCACGAGTCTGTCACAGGTAAAGAAAATTTGAAAGTAAATTACTTCCAAATTTTCTGAAAAAGAGTTGTATGTAATTTGCAGTGAGACATTAGTAGAGTGTACTACAAGTGCATACAAGACGTTAGCCCGAGCTGAAGGCCAGGGCGGATATTGGCATATTTTAATTAATCTTTAACTAAAACTGAAATTTAAACCATGTTTTATTTTTATTCGATAAAAGTTATGCCTGGGTCTGCAATAATACCCTGGTCTATGGGTCAAAGACCCAGGCAACTTCCCACATCACTTATTATTATGTGATTCAGTTTACTGTTATGCACTAGTGCACAAAAACATACTTTTTGCACTGAAGCATAAAAAGCAGTTTTAGTTCGCTTACACCAGGTACAAAGGAAAACTTTACGAGCGAGAGGAGTAAAAAGTTTTTTTTTTTGCAAAAAGATGTACTAATATACATGAAGACCACTTCCCAATATTGTTCCAATACTTTCTATAAATAAGATATTTATGAACATATCCTTATAGTGACCCGTGCACGACCTTCCAATATCGACCAGCGAGCACCCTCGGCCTTGGCGTGGTGAATCGTGTCGTGGCGTGGCGTGGCGTGGAATGGCGGCCCGTGGTGGCCGGCCTCCCGGGATCGGATACCGGTATAAATGGTCGGTGAACCGATCGCAGAGCCGAACTAAAACGCCGTGTCGTATGGTGGAACATAATTATTGTTCTTGGAAAGGGAGTTGCATGTAAATTAGGAATACGTGAAAGGAATTTTCCTATTGTACCACTCATACTTATTAATTTAACTTTTGCAACTAAGCAAGGGTCTACGGCAGCGCTTCGATACGCCGCGACTGACTCACGCGAGAGTGGGAATCGGCTCGATTCGAATAAACTAAACGAATACCTCATCATCATTATCATCAGCCGGAAGACGTCCACTGCTGAACATAGGCCTCCCCCTTTAACCTCCACACTGAACGACAGCCTGCCTTTTGCATCAACTGGATACCCGCGACTCTCACAATGTCGTCGGTCCATCTAGTGGGAGGCCTCCCTACGCTGCGTCTTCCGGTTCGTGGTCTCCACTCCAGAACCTTTCTTCCCCATCGGTTATCGGTTCTTCGAGCGATGTGGCCTGCCCATTTCCACTTCAACTTGCAAATTTTAACAGCTATGTCGGTGACTTTGGTTCTTTGGCGAATATCCACGTTTCGGATCTTATCACGCAAAGAAACTCCGAGCATAGCTCTCTCCATTGCCCGCTGTGTGACTCTGAGCTTTTCCAAAAGGCCAACAGTTAAAGACCACGTCTCAGTACCATAACGAATACCTAAATTAAATAATACGTGATAAGTCCTGATTAACATTTAAAATAAGTGTCAAATCACGAAAGTTTAAAAATTACTAAACTAAACGAACTTAAAAAAAACTACCTTCACTTAACTATCATAGTGTCACTAAATTTTTTGTATTATATTTTTTGCCAGACTAGTCGAATATTATTGTATTAACATTAAGTGGTAATTTTTATTAAAAAAACATCAATGCTATTACTTATCTAAATTAGCAATATTTTTTTTAATTAGTATTGCTATCTAACGTGGCAACACTAACAGTACCTAAACTAGCCACTTTTCCTTCCACTAAAGGGCTTTTACTTTATTTATTTTTATTAGTTTTAGGTTTTATTTCTTTTGATATTGTATAATTATGTTTTTTTTTAACTTTTTGTGTTAATATAAACGCTATCATGAGTAAATAAAATAGCCATTGTTTTATATTATTTCATTTTGTACAATTTTTATATTTGATTGGCGTTGTGTGCCCGTTAGTTAATATGAACAATTATAGCTTGTACTCATTGTACAGACTGACTACATTTTATTGTCCGAATGTTTAGGCCACATAAAGGCTACTGACACGATCTAACGGTAATTATAAAAACAAATAACTGGAGCCTAAAATATAATATGCCATCCGAACTACTACGCGCCCTGTTGATGCCACTCGTGATTTCGCAGTGATCCTATGAAAGTATATAACAAACATCTTTTATCTGAGAAAATATTACCCACTTCTCCCATTAACCTAATGTATACCTTCGTCTAGAACACCCACTTCTATACCTATCTCTAACTAACGTCTTGAAATTAACAAGGGTCTACAAACGCCTAACTTATGACGCTCTGACGGCCTTTGTTTTACGTACTTCAGGGACGAAAGCGACGGGGACTCTAGCCCCTGATTCATCGTGGAACAAAAAACTACCAAAATAGCGCAATGTTGATTTAATTTTATTCTGAACGAACTTTCCACGCTGAAACGCGCAATTTTCTATTTTTCCGAGATAATAAGTTTTTGAATCGTTATCATTATAATAATTGTCAAATTTTTACAATTATCGACATCAGTTTTGCCGTTACAATACTAGTTGTGATGTTTTTAAATCCTATTTTTCACTTGTTTTAGGCTCTCTTAAAAGCCCCTGCCCCTAACGTCCTTACTACGTCCCAAGTGTCCTTTATTGCTTTCTTGGCAAGGCTGTTGATTGCCATATAAACTACCTATCATAAATTTTCGTGCAAATATGGCCCCTATTGCTGACATCTTAGGGTTCACCGGAGTTATGTGAGGGTATAAGGGCTAAGATAGTGGAATGGTAGGACAGTTATTTAGGTTTCGACATTGTGGTTATATGTTAAGACGTGATGTGCTGAAATAGAATTTGAATCAGACTAGTAGCGAGTTGCAACAGAAATTCTCCTGATGGTTTACTCCAGGACCTACAATATTCATTCTGTCAACGTCACTCTCGTACAGATTGACATGTGTGCGACGTTGACAGAACATTGTCACAAAGGCAACAATTTCTCCAGCATCAAATATTGTCACAATTAGTAGTGCTGATCTATCTCTATGCACATCAAAACTATCCTAGTAGTTCTCTACGTGACAAACGTATCTACACATTCCCATAAAGCTTTGGCATCAATATTATTTGCTCACACTACATAATTATGACCTAAAATGTATTTAATAGTTTAGATTTTATGTTGTAACAAACTTTACTATATTCTACTTCTGAAACCCAATGAGTGTTGTTAAAATTATCACGTTAATCATAATCAGCCTTTTAACAGTCCACTGCTGGACTTTTAACCTACCCCCGAAAGGGTTATTGGGTTATGTCCACCACGCTGGCCCAGTGCGGGTTGGTGGATCACGTTAAAGTCACAACACAATTCGTAGAAAAGCTTAGTCACTGTTTCTCCCTTCCACAATGTTAGTGGGTCAGTTTATGGCACCGTAGATATCGTTCACAGCGCCGATAACACCAGGGCTGTAAAGTGGCTATGGAGATTTACAGCCAGCTTGGTAGGCCTGGAGAGCGGTCCGGTTCCGAATGCTGTATATTGCAGTTCCGCTATTATTTATTGGGCTATAAGGAGACCGCAGATGTAGATCATTAATAATTATAAACGTTTTCAAGAAGGTAAAGTTCAAACATTCGAATATAATGTTATTATGGAATGAGCGGATATGGATATTCGGATTTGGATATGGAGGTTATGGAATGAGCTCATTTCACAACCTTACCACGGTAAATATCCCGTAAATAATCATATAACTTTAGTGAACAGCCGTGATAGTTTAAAACAGTGATTCGGATATAAGGTTATACGGAACAGTGGTGCTAAGCCGAGAAGGAGGTCACTGCTATATTTCACAACAAATCGAGTGGAATATTCACATTAAACTTGTATAATTTCCTGAGCGCATAAATCTCGACCGTAAAAACTTCATTTTCAAGTTAACATTAAGTTTAAGAAGGCGTATTTAAATTGCTCGGGAGCCCCACGCCGGCGCTCGCTGCGACATTGCATTTTAGATTGAAAAATCTGAAATATGTGGCTAAGTTTTAAATAATGTTAGCTCAGTGGTGAACGCAGACGTCACGCCGCAGGGTGTGGGTTCAAATCTTGACAATAAGCCTGACCTTACGGTGAAGAACAAAGTTTAAAAAAGGCTTGCGCTTGACGTCCATCTAGCATGATGTTAAGCGATGATGCGGTCTACGATAGAGCACGCTTGCCTAGAAGAATCCGATTCACTCGTGATTTAAAGACACCCAAGTTGGAAAACCCATTCAGGCAGCGCATTCCAAACATCAGCAGTACACACAATACAGTTGAAATCAATGCGCTTCGTACAGGTTTTTGGACTATGAATCAGAGAGTGAGTGGTAGAGTTTCTTCTAAACGAAAATTTCTCTCCAACAAGGCAGTGCTTAATGCAGGAGAAAAGCCATAGGTATAGGAAGGAGCTCCCGATATTTGGGCTCAGTTACATGTTCACGGGATGACAACGATGGTTGGTCGAATAGTTCAAAGTTAGGTGCAGAAAAAACGATCTACCCTCTTTCTTAGTCTTTTGCTACAGTCATCACTCGAACTTGAACTTTTCGAAGTTTTCTTTATGAGAATAATAGGCTAGGTGAACTTTTTACATAATGAAATTTATATCAGCTAAATAATTAGACAGACTGGTTGATATTTGATCTACTTCGATAGTTTTATCAGTATGTGATATGATATGAAACAGTCAGAGCAGAACTTCTACTCTATATTCTTAATAGACTCTCCGAAATGAAGCGATAATTATAAACTCAAACTTCATAATCTTCTGAGCAAATTTAGTTTGCGTCAAAGGGATAAAGGATACAATAATTGATTTTCGTAGCGTCTCGTAGCGTCTCGTAGCGGCGTAAAAGCCGATATATACTAAATCGGAAATATGTGGAGGACAAATACGATGTTTCTTAAATAACCAATACAAATTGCAGGCTCACTTTAAAAAAATACTTTAGTTTATACTTAAAATAGCTTTGTCAACTTTTCGTTGACGGAAACATGCCAGAGTAATTTCAAGTATTGTTTAAGCTAGGTAAAGTAAAGCCCTGGTTATTAACACAAAGCCACTTAACACAAAGTAACCAAGATCCAGTGTCTCTAGGATGTGTTATACCTACTGTTTTTGACCATCACTCTACATATACATCGGTGCACGCCAACCCTTATGGCGTAGAGCATCTACGTAATGTATCGTGACGGGTCTACGCGTGTCTACGCCGTTCTACGTCGGCTACGAGAAGTGACGCGCCTTCCTTCGAGGCGATTCGTGTAAAATTGACAAACAAGTTATGACTCGTCGTTTATTATTTATCGTTTCATATCGAGGGGCGTATATTAATTGGTTACGTTATCACAGAGTTGTTTGTTGTAACGAGTTGCTTTTGACTCAACTAGTTATAATAAACAACTCTCTAGTTGAGACTAGCTTTGACTTATTGTGAAACCTTAACTGACCAATGGGATAGGGCCAAAAAAGCCAATTTCGACAAAGATGTTTTTTTTTTTTATGACAAACTAATTTTATGTCGACACAGTTTTACAACAATTCGTTGTATTTATTATATTAGTTTTTTTTTACTTTATTCCTATTTTTACTAGGAAATCTGTTTAAGTAACAGTTTGTGAGATAAATGTTAGTGGAATTTGTCCGTTTTTATGCTCATAAATAATTTTAATTTTTATTTGAAACTGTGAGTTTCCATGGTGAAAATAAACCCGAGAATAGATTTGTAACTTATGTATTTTTGAGTTTCGGGAATTGTTACCACAAATTAGTCTAAATACACAAAATAGCGGCAATTGTTAGTGGTGTTGAAATAGATAATCTATGAAGTCTTGAATGACGTATGATTTTATCTATACTAATATTATAAAGAGGAAAGATTTGTTTGTTTGCATTGAATAGGCTCCGAAACTACTGAACCGATTTGAAAAAAAAAATCACTGTTGGAAAGCCACACTATCCCCGGGTGACATAGACTATAATCTATACCCGTGCGAAGCTGGGGCGGACCGCTAGTATAATATAAAATGTTAGTGGAGGATAGATGCCGTCGGTAGTTGTGGAAATTGGCTCATGAGGAAGTAAATCTGTTCCTGTATTGTAATGTTGATGAAGCGGTAATATCAAGCCGCGACAATATCTAGCCACTTTTCATCTCCAGAAAATACGGTTACCGCAGAATATGGAGTGAAACCGCGAGCTCACATTCAGTACAACAATAATGTCTTAACTGGAATATTGTAAACGATTAAAAAATAATGGTGCCATTACAAGGACGAGGTCGTTTCTCATACGACAATATCAATACGACATTACGTATAATTATACGACACACGAGACGTACGACATAATTGGCTATTGTTTGAACCGGCATAATCAAATTGTGTTAGCATTCAGTGTTGGTGTTATAGCTGTAGACAGGCCGTATTGTAATGTTAGCCAGTTAATGGCCACGCGAGCAATTCCAGCAGCGTCTGTTGTATAGTATCGATAATAATGTAGTTACATATGGTAACACAGGTATATTATCAACTAGATGGAAGTTTTGGCGCCAACGTAGAAAAAAACATGTCGGTTCGTTGGATTATTTTCCTAAACTTGTGTATTTTCGAGTGTCAATGTGTACTAAATGGTGAATTATTATTCATTAAGTGCTCGTAAACGTGCTCGAGTGTGGACAAGTGATATAACGAGGCGAAACGTGTCTTTTCGTGTTGTTTCCAAAACTCCATAGGAGCCTCTTGTCTCCACCACTTTACAGGGGCATGAGTTTGACTTGACCGTGACTTACTTAGCTTGACTCTGACCGTGACTATGACTTGTTTGACTTTATTAAGACTATGTAAACTGTTTAAGATTACGACTAAAGGACATTGAATCCACGGTCATGAAAATTTTAACAAAAAGAAGAAAAAAAACTAGATTATGTGCAAAAAGGGAACCGTCTTCGAATTGAGGGCGCGTGTGTGCTAATTTACTCAATAAAACACCCCCTCTTTTTACGTCGGGGGTTATACAATATAATGGATGCTTGCTATTTGTTTAAACTATCAATGGGTAGAGTTGTTGTGTCGCGCGTGTGCTATTTTAGTTTAGCTCACCGGTTACCACGACGGTTCTCTTTTTGCACAGACTCTACATAATTAATAAACGTGACCAAAGTACTGGCGTGTTTCTGACCCAACGCATAAGCATTGCCATTCAGCGTGATAATGCCGCCAGCATGCTGGGTACGCTGCCAACTGGTAGTGGGCTTGATCATTTGGATTGTATTTAGACCATGGGCAGTCCTAATGTGTTAGTTTTAGTTTGTATTTTGTTTACGAATAATTCACTAGCTAAGACTGTCTCGTTTGATTCTCCAAGAGAAGTTATAAACTTAGCATTTGAATTAAATAATAGGTTTGCTTCTGGCCGCCACCTCGTCTGGTGTTAAGCGATGATGCGGTCTACGATGGAGCACGCCTGCCTGGAAGAAACCGATTCACTCTCGACTTGAAGACACTCAGATTGTAACTAAAGGGAAACACCCATTTAGGATAAAAATATATTCTACAATCCAAAAAGGTTTTCAATTGACGATCAGTCCTACCGACTGACTGACTGAGTTAATGTACGGGACCCCGTACAGAGATTATGGACTCATGGCGACTTATAAAGACCCCTTTTTGTAAATCGACTAATCCCGGAAACCAGTGCACGGTCAAATACGTCTTCACAAAAATGCAATAACAGGAGAATTCGTCTCCAGACAGTATTGTCACAGTATAGGTAATATAGTGGTAGTTTGTATTGAAATCTGGGTCGGCGTCCCACTTACTAAGGTTTCTACTGACCGAGCGAGGTCGCGGCGACCAACCTCGCTCGGGTGGTCGCTTCGGAACCTCGGCGACGGCACTCATTAGCTCAGACAACGCAATTAATAGTCATATTTTTAACTTTAACACGTTACTTGCAATGCAATATTTACAAGTATACAAAATTGCTTTTAAAAACGACTAAACGACGAGTAATAGTATCAACTTAATAATCAAAGTTATATAATAAACTAGTTACCTAACACCCGACGCAAGACGTCCTATAAGAGACCGCAGGGAAACGCTGGATGCAGGCCGCTTCCAACCGGCCCTTTTGGAGATCGATGGGGGAGGCCTATGTCCAGCAGTGGACGTCCTACGGCTGAAATGATGATGAAGATGATAAATAGACTTGTTAAATTCCCGCGACCAGAGCCTAGATTATAAGTTTAACTTTTTATCTAGGCTCGGCGTTATTTTCACAAATCCTCTTTTAGGCCTCCCACTATAGAATATAGACTCTGACTAGATGGACCGACGACATTGTTAAAGTCGCTGGCATCCAGTGGTTGCAAAGAGCAGGCTGTCGTTAAGTGTGGGGGTTAAAGGAGGAGGCTTATGTTCAGCAGTTGTCTTCTGGCTGATGATGATGATGATGGAAAGCTTAAAGGGAAAAAAACAACTATTTATCATAGAAAAAAATCTATAAGTAATAATGCAAAATACCTCTCACCGACTCTCATCATGAAATCTCACAAGTCAGTTGAGCTATGAAGCTGAAAGGCAGATAGATTCCTTACAAGATGTAAAAGTTCACTAAGAAAGAATTTTGCGAAAGGGCTGAATTGAGGGGGTTAAAAGGGGCTGAAAGTATACGTGAAAACAGCTAGTTATTGAATAAAACAGAACAGCAAGTACTCAGGCAAACAGACAGGGCGCGACTAGGCTCGATATAAAAACCTGTTAAATATGAGAGTGGGGTGTCCGGTGCCGGGTTGCGAGTTAATAACCGGGTTGTGTTCATCCGACGTCTCCGGGTGTACATCATCCGGTACATCCGGGTGTAATCAGGGACCGACTCGTGTTGCCGGGTAATGATGCGCCTCGTTTTACATTTTATGAACATTTTGTCGAACACTTGAAATTAAACAAGATGGCGCGTTTAATCACAAACATGAACATAAACATGGAAGTACTCGATTGAAATGGACAGCGTGCCTATTTAACCGACTTCAACAAAGGAGGTGGTGCTAAATTCAGTTTTTTTTTTTTTCACTTTTATGTAACGTGAAAACTGATTTTAATAAATATTTTTTTATTTGATAGAATACATTATACTTCAGGTTAGTTCCACAAATATTTCATCAAAATAGGTTCAGTAGTTCGGTTTTTAAATCAAAATAACTGGAAAATTTTATCCAAGTAAACGAAATCGCGTATTTACTCATTTTGATGTCTGTTTTTTAAAAATAGTAAATGATTACAGTACGAATACATATAGATGTATTTAGTACATACTGTCTATGTTGTACGGTTGCTACAACCAGAATCCATCGCTATAATGTAAAACTAAATTAAATTGCTAAATTAAACAAATTAAACTTGTAGTCCCTGCACTAGGCGAGACGCCTGTGTCGCAGGGCCTACATTCTAGCGTTTACTTAGCATCAGTGCGGTGCAGTATCAATACATTTTATTTACCGTTTGGTTTTGAAATTAAATACATAACTAAATTTAAATTAATTAGATTTGGAAAAAGATTAAGTAATAATTTGATGGATGCCTGAGTGTATGATGACATGATGTGTGTGCGCGTGCGTGAGCGTGTGCGTGTACGTGTGTGTGTGTGTGTGTGTGTGTGTGCGCGTGCGTGAGCGTGTTGTGTTTTGTGTGTGTGCGTGAGCGTGTGATGCTGATAATTCCAGCGGTGTAGTCAAACATTTCCTTGACTGTGAGATATAACCAACCCCAAGTTAACTGATAATTTCCAGTAAATTCTCAGTTTCGCCATAATATGGTAATAAAGAACTGTAGTTAGAAAATGAATGCGGTGTATTTTTTTTTTGTAAAATTTATCACCATTTCCTGAATAAGTCTTTACATAAATCACCAATCAGCGACGATCGGCTTACACAATTGATTAAACCAATCCATAACAGAAATAAGGAGCTCCACTGAAGCTTCCGTGACTTTACGCAATCTAAATAAAAATCCCAAGTGAAAACATCGAACAAGGTGATTCAGATATTCAGAAGTATTATTGTATTAGAATTTTGTAGCAGTGCTACGAAACTCGAACGCTACGAACACGCTACGAGGCTACAAAGCTACGAACTCACTTGTCTTTTTGTGACACGAAACTATTAAAACTATGCTACATACATACCTACCTACTCGTAGTTTGAATAGGTTAATATATTATTTTCTAGCAAATTAATTTATATTTACTGTACTGAAGTTACTCACGACAAAAGTAACTTGAGTTTACTTTTTATATTATGGAAGATAAGTTTTGAAAATACACACCATCATTATTAACCTATCATGTTCCCACACAAACCTCCTTTCAGAGAGATGGGCTATTACCCACCATGCTGGCCCAGTGCATGTTGGTGAATTAGATATGTCTTTGAACTTTTTGGAAGTTCTTGGACATACTGGTTTCCTCACGATGTTTTCCTTTATCGTTTTTGAGTTATATTGAATCTGCACAAACTAATTAAACCCTAACGTCCATTACAATGTCTTATTTAGCTTACAACAATTGCAGTCTAAATGTTGAAATCACTTTTTATTGATAAAATGGCAATTTACTAATCAATAAATTTTCACTTATATCGTCATTATAATTTCCATTTTGGCTTGCAAAAAATAATTTATATATTAATATATAGCCCGTTGGTCCAGTTGGTAGTGAACCTGCCTTCTGAACTTGGGGGCGTGGGTTCGATTCCCACCTAGGACAAACATTTATGTGATGAACATTTGTGTTTGTTCTATATCAGGTTATTAATATCTATTTAAGTATGTATTTAAAACTATATATGTACGTACGTATATCAGTCTCTGGCAGTCATATTACAAGCTTTGCTTAGTTTGGAGTCAGATGACCATGTGTGAAAAAATGTCCTGAATATTTATTCATTTATTATTAATTCTTAACACAAAGATTACTAATTACTAAATGGCTACTGTTTTAGTTTTGCTTTGGTACGAATATTTTTGGTCACTGACCGAGATTCATAATTTTAAATAAATATAAACGAGTAGACAGCTACGCAGCTACGGTGCTACGCAGGTATGGTGCTACAGGTTCTACAGCGCTACGAAAATGCAGGAACTGTGCTACAACATAAAATTCAACTCGGCGCAATTATTTTTATTCATTCAATATTTTTTTGTTTGACTTTTCACTGAAAAACAAGTAGTTACTGCGAACTGCCAACAAACAATAAACGTATGAATGTTTTATTTCACATTCACAGTACAGGGCGACGTGTGCTTTTGTAAGTAATTGAACTGAAATAAAGACTTGTTTGCGATTGAGTACAATTATTCTATATTGATATCTGTACTGAGACTCAGTTTGTAGTAAATATTTAATGTATACATTCACTCAGAATCTGCGGAGGACAGTTGTTTTGCCAATCGCTATAAGGTAAAAGAGAATAAAATATATTGTCTATCAGAAACGACTTATTTGTTACTAACAGCGCCCCGCGGGTTCACCCACGGGTTAGATTATTTTTTTAACTAAAAGTTGAGTTTAGGTTTATTTTCATGGCAATACCCGAGCCTCCCAACCAAGAAGAATTTTTTGCACCAACGTGGATAAAAATATGTCAGCTCGTTTTACTATTTTCTAAACTTGAGCATTTTCGAGTGTTATTAATTAAGTGCTCCTAAACGTGCTCGAGTGTGGGTAAGTGATATAACGAGGTGAAATATGTCTTTTCGTGTTGTTTTCAAAACTCTCTAGGAGCCTCTTGTAAAGTCTCCATCGCTTTACTGGGGCATGAGTTTGATTTGACCGTGACTAACTTTGCTTGACTCTGACTTGTTTGACGTTATTTAATACTATGTTAACTTGTTTAATATTACCTAGTGAGAGTGTTGGTACGGGCGAAGTGGTTTGTGGTCAGAGAACCCGCCGAGGTCAGCAGACGTCCGACCTTCAATAGAGACGGAGTACGGTACTCGCCACCGACTTGGAGACCTTGTCTTTATGGAGTTCGTGGGAGTTACCGTGAGACTGGTGGTGACGTGGTGAGCTCCGCGTGCTGGAGTATTCCCAGCATACGAGAGAATCGAGTAGGGAAAAGCTCCAGTGTGCGCTGGCGCAACATATTTCTCTACGCACCCCCATCCCCGCCCAATCAGCAGCCATTGTCATCACGTGCGCAGCGCGCGGCGGCCCACAGTGCACAGCGAGACGAAGAAGACCGCCTAATAAAGTTGAAACTATAGTCGGAAGTTGATGCGTAAGTAATTCGTGTGTAATATAGACAAACTCTTGAAATAGTCACCTTTCAAACAAAACAAAAAAACCAGCCGTTTAGGTTCAGCCGTTTAGGAGGTACGATGCTACAGACAGACACCCTGATATACTAATACACACGTTAAACTTATAACACCCCTCCGTTTGCGTCGGGGGTAAAAATGTGTGAAAACCAAGTTCCTGAAACACTTGATGATAAATGATTTCATGTGGAGCCGAACTCTAACCACCAGGAGTTCTGTAGTCGCCTGTAGGCTTTTAAAATAGCCTATACTCAAGCCAAGTTTATGATAGCTTTGACAGCTACTGCAGATACATTATGTAGAGAGAAAACTCTGTAGAGTTAAATAAATTCCCGCTAATTTTCCCGCGTTAAATTCGCTTCTTCGATCAATTTATGTGGTTATCCGTTAACGTTAACCGGAACCGTTAATCGAGCTAACGGTTCAGTGTCGAATTACCCTGCAACGAGAATTTAGTGCCTCGTTGCCAACGACCATGTTTCCTGGTCACTACGTTGAAGTAGATACTATCAGGTGGAACGCTCGTTTTATGGAATTTATAATAATAAAAAATACCGGAGCTGCAGTTTTACCCCAAAGGCAATTTTCCCTAATGATTTTGATAGTTCCCAGTACAACATTTCCGACCAAAACCAATACAATTACTATCCAGCATGAATGCAGCTCGCGACTGATGTGAGTCACGTCCTGCGGCGGGCACACGATGCATGGGACTTCATGCAATTATCAAAATAAATTCATATATTACAATTGCATGAAACTGCCAGTGGATTAATTTGATCACAGTATTATTCAAATAAATATATCTCTTGTTTGAAGAGCAATTATTTGATAAATACCTAAGGTGACTGGTTTACTCAGAGGTAGAACGTCAACCTCATAAACAAGAGGTCCCAGGTTCGACTCCCGGCGGGACAGAAGCCATAGCTCTGGGTGTAGCGTTAGTTCTTGCCCTTGTGCGTGATCCGCGGCACTCCAACACTCGACATTCTCCTGAGGAGCTGTACACTGTGCGTGGATTCCCCCCCGAGAATAAGAAAGATATGTATCGGTTGGAAGCGCTATGACGCCTCCGGGTGGTCCGCGACTCGTTGGCCGCGTTGCTCTACGATATTATAAAAGCCTTAATAATAGTGTTAACAGGCAACTCTCCAAGGCGCCCCCCCCCCCCCCTATCCTCTACCAGCCGATCGATCGATCTGATCCTGGCTCATCACGAGACCCTAGCCAGACCCTCGCAGCTTCATTAGGAGTCTGGCACACTACATTGACTCGATACCAGACTAACAAGCGTTAGTACCATAACAAGCGTAACCATTACAACGAAGCCTTATAATGAGAGTCATACTAGCAGCGGCCCGCGGTTTCACCCGCTATACTACATGAACAATTATTTTTCCAGAATAACAAGTACCCTATATTAGTCTAGGGTGTAAACTATATATATCTTCTTCCATAGCTTATTTTAGTTTTATATTTTATAACTAACATTTGATTTTAAATTTTGTATAAGTAATTATGAATACCAAATAATTCATTCAATCAAATCATTTGTTTACGAGAATAAATTATATTACTGCCTTGATTCAATTTGATTTGATTCGATTTAATACCGCCTTTGGGCCGCTTTTGGTAAACTCGAAAACGTACTCAGAGATCGAAAAATACCGCAATGTCTGAAGACCAAGCTTTACAACCAATCTATCCTGCCCACGATGACTTACGGTGCCGAAACATGGACGCTAACCAAAGAAGCTGTGCATAAAATTAGAGTCGCACAGAGGGCAATGGAGCGTGCCATGTTGGGTATCAGCTTGAGAGACCGAGTCTGAAATACCGAAATCTGTCGAAGGACAAAAGTCACGGATGTCGGAAACCGTATCATGCGAGTCAAGTGGCGCTGGGCAGGGCACGTGGCTAGGCGTGGTGACGGCAGGTGGAGTAGAGCCCTGACAGAGTGGTTACCAATAGCGGATAAGCGTTCCGTCGGCAGACAACCAGCCCGATGGGTCGATGACATCAGGCCCGTCGCAGGTCATACGTGGATGAGATTTGCCCGAGACAGGGATCAATGGCGCAAGGGAGAGGAGGCCTATACCCAGCAGTGGGTTGATACAGGCTGACAATGATGATGAATGATTTAATACCTCTTTTGATACTTTCTATTCCGTCAACTTGAGACGTGCAATGTTCTTATGATGAAATAACTTATATATTTTAATAACGAGTCATATTAAAACATTCCATAAATTTCTTAACACTATAGAAACAATGGTTTAAAAACCAATCAGTTTTTTTTTTCATATTATTTCTGGCAGGAAGTTGACATAGCTCAGCGAACATAGATTACCTCCACACTAAATTTCATTCAAATCCGTTCAGCCGTTACTGAGTAGTGGGATTAAACACATAACACACACATATTCGTGCGATGTGTTGTGTAACAGCGATATAAAACATCCATTTGAAAGCTTTAGGTTGAGTCCGTCCAGTGTAAAGTCGATACAGTGTAGCGAAAGCCCTTACGAAGGGCCCAACTAAGGCCTGCCGAGGGCCTCGTAATCTGTGCGATAATTAAACACACAACCCTTACCCCGGGGCCCTTAGAATGTAATCAATTCACGCAGAGTTCGTCCACAGTGTGAGTTAGCAGGAGGGAAACTGATGACTCGACGTACATTGCCCGTCGTCCTAGGTGAACGACAAATGCGGCAATGCGACGGGACGCGATGTATCGCAAATAAATCAAAAATTATACCTAGGTACAAGAGCCAAATTTGGTACCTGACTTTTAAGTATCAAAAAATCAATACTTCACGCTTTGATTACAGAAATTGTAAACTATAGAATTTATTGGTGAAAATGTCAATAAATGACAAAGTCCATGCACTCGTGTTCTTATAGCTATGGGTAGTTGAAACAACGCAGCTGTGGTCTATCAGTTTGTAACATTCAAATAAGATTTCAAAATAAAACATACATTACAATATTCTAAGTTGCGTAAAGCCCGATGTCTATATAAGAGACGCAACACGTGTCATGTTTCATGCTTTCCTGGCGCGCAGTTTACCACACCTTACAGCAATCATAGTGTTTGTAAGGACTTTCAAAATCGTGTGTCACGTGTCACAGTCACTATCGTGTGTCACGTGTCACAGTCACTATCGCACCGCACTGACTGCATCCGTGAGACAGGAGCATGATACCCACATGATACCTAAGGTATAGTGGACTGGAGACTCGTCACGCACGAGTAGTTTTATGCTTTGTAGCCAATGACAATATTATCTTTGGTTGTAGCACATCGCATGGCATCGCGTCATGACTTGTAGCTTTTCCTTGCTCACCTAGGGCAGTGGATTAGGTTTAATAAAGGACTAATGGAAGGTTTAGCGTTTCGAATTTGACAAAGGAAAGCGGTATGACGGCGTTTGGCTTACGGTTCTAATTAGATTGACTTATACTCACACTACAGAAATTACTAAGGTTTAGTTACATAGAGTTAATAGGCTTTAGATTAGTCAATCAATCGACTAATATAAAGCGAATAAGCCCGACTAGCAAGCTCGAATGAACGGCTCAAGGACAACTCCAATAATGGAATCGGCCAACAAATAATTGTATTGCATGTTTTTTAAGGCTGCAATTAGATTAATAATTTTTATCACGCTTAAATTAGCTTCTCTTGTAATAAATTATTATAACACCGGCTTACACCCACGATAATGTTTTTATCGGGCGAGACGATACGCGGGCGACCGTCTCCAGAATCGCGCGTATTCCCTGATGAAGGGCCTCTAATGGCTCCGAAACCGGTCGATCGTCTCGACCGATAGAAACATTATCGTGAGTGCAAGCCGGTGTTATAATAATTTATAATGAATCCTCACACGAGTTTTTATGAAGTTCTCTTGTAATGTTAACAAATTATGGAAATCGATTTTCAATATCATCATTTCAGCCGTAGGTCGTCCACTGCTTGACATAGACCTCCCCCATCGATCTCCAATAGGGCCGGTTGGAAGCAGCCTGCATCCAGCGTTTCCCTGCGGTCTCTTTTAGTTCGTCTGTCCATCTTGTAGGTAGACGTCCTACGCTGCGCTTACCAGTCCGTGGTCTCTTCGAAAACTTTTCGGCCCCATCGGCCATCTATTCTGCGTGATATGTGCCCTGTCCACAGCCACAAGGAGGACTGCAGGGAGTTCCATTCTTGGGCAGTACGTATCATAAAAGACGACCCAAATAGTTGTGTACGAATCTTTGCAATTTCCACGAGGAAGGGGTAGTAGTGTGCAGTTCCTGTACTTGTTCTGTAGTAAACCAGGGAGGGTCGAATAAAATTATGAAGCTCTTGCGCACACTCGCTAAAATGTATCCGATAGAAAGAGACAGACAAGCTACTTGACGGCGGTGCTCGAGGCTTTGCATAAAGGTAATCCAAGGATTTTTAGTATATTAGTATTTTTGTAACAGTTTGTTTATTTAATAAAGGCAGGCGTTTGTTCCACGAGTATAATGTGATACCCTGTTTTCCTTGCCAATCATTGTGACGAGCGAGTCTTACTGCTTCACCCTCCACTGTGCCAGTTCGCATCTGTTCAATATAGGTTTTGTTATTAAATTACTGATTTCGATCATTCCCGTTCTGAGTTGAGATCTATAACTCGATACAAGCGACGAATGAATCCCACTTCCTTCACAATATTGTTACAATTTAAACAAGAAATTGTATTATTTTCGTTATATTGAGTACATAAATTGATATAAATTAGAATGGCTTATCTGATGTTCAGTGAAGGTTCGAAGTAAACTTGGTCAGGTGCGAATGAAAACAAAAATTACATTATTTTTAACAAAAATTAAATTGTTCGTTTATATTGGCTGAGTGGCCTAAGAGTCAACAGTTTAGTCCACCCGAAGACTCAGCTCAGCTTCAGACTCAGCTTTTTACAAAGTGCAACTGTCAGAGCAGATAAATACTTGGACCAACGTATACCCCGGACTCACACAAAGGCTACTTTTAATCCTAGAATATTACAATTTCCTGCAGGATTTCCAGAGTGAAAAAATTGATACCGCTTTATGGTTGATTTTCCGAAAACCCGTGCGAAGCGCTTTGATTTCACTTTTATTGTGCGAGCTACTAGTCTGTGGAATGCGCTGCCTGAGTGGGTGTTCCCCGATAGTTACAATCTGGGTGTCTTCAAATCTCGAGTGAAGCAGTTTCTTCTAGGAAGCGTGCTCCAACGTAGACCGCATCATAAGTCAAACGCAATACAAAAAAAAGGATAAATAAATATTCTGGACATGTTTGCACACACGGTCATCTGACCCCAAACTAAGCAAAGCTTGTGATATGGCTGCCAGAGCCTGTTTTTTTTTTTAATACATACTCAAATAGATATTAACACCCAGATATAGAACAAACACAAATGTCCATCACATAAATGTTTGTCCTAGGTGGGAATCGAACCCACACCCCTAAGCGCAGAAGGCAGGTTCACTACCAACTGGACCAATGGGCTATCTAGGATAGAGGGTAAAACTGCGGGACGCTGCTAGTAAGCAAAATAAATACGTGAATATCTACATCCCAGTGCCTTCAGATTTGAACCCAAGTTGTAAAGAGGGCAGCCCTTTGAAAGGAAGACCCAACTTTAAAAGTCTTTAGAGAACTCATTACCTCCGAGCTGACGGTTCCATTCACTCCGACTGTAGTCTGGACTTGATCACTATGATCACGCGGGGTAACTATCTGGTCTCAATAGATCAGCAAAGCTGTTAAACTTAGTAAGTTTTTAGATAGGTATATACATGGATTGCTGTCGTGTTAAGTTTGATGCGTAGAACTATATATACTTCCTAAAGAAGAATGCAAAAAAACTGATAATAATAAAGGTTTACTTCAAAAAAGTTTGTTATGATGTACACTTAACGGCCTCTTATACCAAATTTGACGGTTTTAAATCAATTTTATTCAGTTAAATTACAATATTTGAGCTGGAAAAAAATACATGTCACAGATACATCTGTGTTTGAGTTTATGATTTGGTTCAAAACACGATAGAATAAACTTTCCTCGATCAAAAAAAATCTGAAACAAAGTCGAGTTAGTTTATTTTTTTCGTTTTATGCTCTAATGAAAGCTCGTAACAACCTGGAAATTGCATGTACTGAAAGGCAATCCTATTAAATTTTTTTTTGGTTTGGATCGATTTTTGATAATGAATAGTTTAGTTTTTAAGTGAAATTAAAAGCGTAAAAAGGTTGCGAGAATTTGCGCGCGCCTCGCTCAGTCCCGCGCCATGCGTCATTGAGGTCGGACCTATGTTCGTTTTTGTCGTTGTACTATCCCCGCGGGCCTCCTGACTCTTGCGTGGCAAAATACATCGTCGCTATAGCTTGGCGGGGGCTTAGGGAGCGTTTTGTTGCCTACGCGACTCGGATAACCGGCCGTTAAGAGGATGCCAACTGATTGCCAGTAACTCTGTATATGCGTTTCTGGTCGATGCATATTATATAGGTATATTTTTTTTATCCTAAAAAAGTTCATGGTTAATGTATTCTACATCGGGTGGACCCGCAGGGCGTTGCTAGTAATTATTAACTGATGTAATCTACTATCTCCTCTAGTGATAATTTCAAATGTAACTCGTAAACCACAGCTCGGTGAGCGGGTAACGGCATTATAATAAAACCCACCCGAGCAGTAACGGCGCACTTCCCGTTACTATCCGTACCCGTTATCCGTTATTTGTCCTTCCTTACGGGGAGGTTACCTCCTCGTAAACTATGTATTACAGTTCACGAGTGAATAAACTTGCCGATATCATATTGCTATATCATTACTGAAACTTATACAGGGTAACCAGCTTGGGGTGTACTGTGCCGAGAGGAGGTCATTTTATAATTTTTTATATAATTTTTAACTTTACAGGAAAATCAACAGCTTGGTTATAAATGTCTTATAAATATACTTAAATACTTAAATAGACACAATTGACCGACGACATTGTGACATTGTGAGAGTCGCGGGCATCCAGTGGATGCAGATGGCAGGCTGTCGTTCAGTGTGGACGTCTTCTGACTGATGATGATGATGAGATGCACAGTACCAATGACAGGCTAACACGGATAGACATATAGTAACAACAATATCGAAGACACGCACACACACACTGAGAATATAATAAATACATAATGAAAAGAAAACTTAATTAAAACAGTTATATCAAACCAAATTAGGTAAAGAATTGACTGCTCAACAACCGCCTGGCCAATGCTATGCTCGTACAGAATATGTCTCAGCATTATAAAACAAATTTTACCAGAGAAAAGAAAAAAAATATGACTTCTTTTCTGTGACTTAAACTATGGGATCAAACCTGAAATTGCGGTCAAAAAATGCTGTCCATATTTAACAAACGATTTATTTTATTTTATTTCGAGGTTGGTTTCTTAGTAAGAGTTGTTTTTAATGATGTTTACGATGTCCTCCTTTCAGCTAAGTATAGCCCAAGCTTATAAGCCTGTACGCAAATATGTTATATTATATGAATTAGTTGTTATGAAACTAATTCCAGTAGTTCTGGCTTTTATTATTGACGTACTAAGTACATGTTATAAACTCTCTCGAATAGTTTTAGAACCAATAAAAACATTACCACTTGGGAACGGAGGAGGTATTTATGTGTATGTGTTTTATATAAGTAAAATAATAGGCTTGCGTTTGACCGCCACCTCGCCTGATGATGCGGTCTACGGTGGAGTACGCTTGCCTAGAAGAAACCGATTCACTCTCGACTTGAAGACACCCATAGTAGTTGAGTTTAGTTATTTCTATAAGTAACTGGACTGTTATTTATATGTGAAACCTTTTAAGGCTTGTTTGTTCTTATTTTTCTTGCTATGTTTTATGTTGTTAAAGCTGTTTGTTTTCCGTTAGTAAATAAAAAATGAATAATAAGAAAAGAAAATAAACTCGTTTTGGAATAACTTTTAATGAAACTTGAACTTTGTTCCTACAAGTTTAGTGTGTATAGTTAAAGTGGCGATAGTCAGTTGTTTCTTATAAAAACATTTTGTTACAAAATCTGTCATCGAAACCTGCACTCTTGCAATATAACTGTTCCAAGTGCGCTCCCTAAGGCCCTCGATTGCCCTCCGCTACGATGCAGGTGTAAATAATTCATGACGTCACAGGAAGGCTATATTTCCTCTTCGACATTATTGTTAGCGCTCAGACGGCGCTCCCGAGGCTGCCTCACCTTTGTCTTGTCAAAGTAATGTGCAGATAAAAACTATAGTGGATAGTATACTATATTCACATAAGCTAAGTATCCCTCTACGTATATTCATATCCTAGACACACGTTTTTATTAGTTTCTTTTATAACTTGGAAGAACTGAATCTCACGACACAGGACCCACCTAGTGTGAGATACAGGGCTACTTTATTTGAAGTAGGTATGTAAACATTTCTCACCTACCCACTAACTCTTATTTTGTTTTTTTTTTATCTTTGTACCTATTTCATAAGCTTGTAAAAATTTTGAGCAAATAAACGTAATTTTTTTTTTTTTTTTAACTATTAATGTAAACATATCTTAGTTTTGACTTACTTCTAGTAAATGTAGTATGGATTTGAAACTCTTCAAGTATATGTAATCTGAATGAAAATACAATCATTTGGTACCAGCAAACTGATTTTTGCATATTGAATTTTTTAAAGGTTTCCTACATAAAATGTTAAATGATTTGAAACTGTATGTCGTTAACCACAAAGCTTAGAATTTAATGGTTATCTCTAACGCCACAGTAAGTAATCTACCGCCATTACAACTTGGAACGAGCACTCAATCTCCACAGTCTAGCAAAACAAGCTCATTAATATCCCGAGTAAAACTCCTGAGTGTTGTTACTCTGCTATTTTTTACTCTGTGCTTACGATCACGACTCGCAATTTTGTACGTGGCTATTTAACTTTTGTGATTATTGCCGACATTAGACATTACAGTGAGAATTCAACTTTACGAGACAATTATTTCTATGAATAAAGGTGACGCAAATCATAATCACACTCCTTACAATAATACTTACATGTCATAACAATCAGCCAAGTGCGAGTTGGACTCGCGCACCGGGAGTAACGTACCAACCATACTACTGATTTTTGATTCGGTTCGGGATTGTTAGCGCGACTCCGACACGCGCTTGGTCAGTTTTTACTGTTTTTCTAAAATACAAGATATAATTTCAAGTTTTCAAGATAGACTCCGTAACTAAAATGGTCTTAAATTACAATTTTGTCGGACACAATTTTATTATTAGTTTTAAAGAAAAAAAAATTGTAGTTTACGTAACAATCTCTAGACTAGGCGGAGTCAGAAAAAATATTGGTACCTATTCTATAAATAAAGAAGCCCCGTAAAAAGCATTTCTTTTTCAATGCAGTGCTCAGTGTTGGTCATTTACACATTAAAAATATCAATATTTTAGGTACGCTGCCAACTGGTATTGGGCTAGAGCATTTGGATTGTCTTTAGACCTTCAACGGTCTATGGGCAGTCTAACTGTATTTGTAGTGTTAGTTTTAGCTTGTATTTTGTTTAGTTATTAAAGGCACTTGCCCAGTAAAAAAATTATTTTAAGTCTGTAACTTGTCCTGTAACGGACGAACGGCGGAGCGGTGCCCCATGTTGTCTTTCTCCTTTCTTTCTGTATATTAGTTGCTTTCTCTCCTGTCCCTCTGTATATTAGTTTATCCCTCTGTGTATTAGTTTGTCTTTCTCCTGTATTTTTGTATATTTGTTTGTCCTTTTTCTGTCCTAGTGACTCTCACCTTGTTTGTTTGTTACCTTCATCAAATTTTGCAAGGAAGCAATTGCATCATAATAAGGTACATATATATATATCATATACGTAGGGTAATATCCCGAATAATACAGTAAAACTGAAAAACCTAAAGCCCCCGCGGGCGCTGTTATTTCAATATTTGGTATTTAGCCCGAGCGATGGTGTGGCGGTGGCTTAAAAAGCTAATGTTCTGAAAGAATTTAGATTACAACATGCATGAATGGTCACCGATCCTTTGGAAAAAAACCTTTCGAAACTTTCCGTGAAGAAACACTTTGAAATGTGTTTACTAAACTTCTCGGAACAAGTATATATAAGTTAGTTTTAAAACATGCAGAAAAAAGCAAAACAAAAGGCCGAAAGAAAAATCAACTAGAATTATATTAAGAGGGCGTTGTTTGTTTAAACAACGTAAGTGGCATGACTCGCATGTACCGAAAAAGTTTTATATGCATTAGAAAAAGAGGTGGTATGAGAATGATTAGAATGATGCCGATGATTGAGAAGTGAACACATTGCTTAATTATGATCATCCTACTTTTCAAAAATTGTATTACAATAACACAAAAGAAACCCTATTTAATATTAACCCAAAACTCCTTCAAGGCATAGGCCCGAGTACCAGGACAGAAGACGTGGCAAGGAGCCAGCAGGCCGCGACGGTTGGCGGCGTGCCAGCTACATCGATCGCCGTCGACAGGTCAACGCACGCCCTTCGAACGCGCGCGGAGATGGAAATCAAACATCTTGGTATAGTCGCAAGCTAGCTGTATTGATAGTTAAATCTGTTACTAAGTGGATTTGTACTCACAGCAAACTACACTAAGTTGATATGACATGTTCCCTATGCTATGTCGTATAAGGCAGAATTTCAAACGACAAATTCTATCTATATTCTGAATGAATCAAATGACAAACGCATCGTGCAAAGATCGCGCCACACAACACAAAGCCATTAGAAATTCTATTGAATGAATGAAGTTTTGAGAGTCACTATTCAATACAGACTGGGTAACGTATCAGTAAAAATTGTTTTCTTTCGCTATCAGATCTATGGAAAAAGTCAATTTTAAACTGATAGACAATAGAAATATACGTAGTATAGTATGAAATCTTTGAGAAGTATACTATACTTGTATAATTATCTAAATTATCTTAATCAATACACTTTACTTGGCATACAAAAACATTTAGAGATTTTAAAATAATAAGATACAATAACAATAATTACCACATTTTCCGAAAAAAAAAACCAACTTCAATCAGTTTCTTCTAAGCAAGCATGCTCCATCGTAGACAGCATCATCGCTTACATCAGGCGGGTTGGCGGTCAAACACAAACTAATATTATAAATGCGAATGTTTGTGTGTGTGTGTGTGTGTGTGTGTGTGTGTGTGTGTGTGTGTGTGTGTGCGTGCGCGCGTTTGTGTGTGTGTGGAGATTTAAGTGGCATCTTTGTTATTTAAAATTAAGCTCTCTTATTATTAGATTTCTTTGCTTCAAACTGAACCCTGTTTGAAGCATGTGATAATAATATTCCAATAATAATAATTATAGTTGTAATCAAAACTAAATTATGATATCAAATAGCTGTGAATGTACCGATTACAAATCCAATATCCCCAGAGAGCCATACCCACGCAGACCGGGACATGCCGCAAATAAAATCAAATCCGCAGGTACACGGAAAATCGGTTAATTCCGCCCCAAAAAGCAGCCACGCAAATCACCTATCTGTCTTTATTTATCTATCTATGGAGCCTTTAGATACCACCAATTTATGTAGACCGCTAAGTGGCCGAACATTAGGAGACAACGCAGTTCAAACTAAAATGGAGCCGGAACGGTCGTAGATTAAACAATAGTTGCTACGTACGTGGTATCGACCAAATTGTAAAGACCTCTCAATCTTTAACATAGGTTAAAGTATTGTTCGAGCTGCGGTTCCACTGAAACTGGATTAAAAAGACCATTTTAAAAGAAACTTTGTGTTCTGAATTATAAAGTATGACGCTTTATAAGTGCTAGGCCAGGGCCACACTACAGGTACCTAGCTAGAACGCTTAGTAGCAAAAAATTGGCACGTCATTTATTTATTTTATTCACGTGAGAATACGCTCTGTGCTTCATTGTTGAGCGGTATAAAATTATTTATGTGTTGGTGAACAACTACTTGTGTACATCGGGAGCTTATCTTGTTTACTAAATCCTATCAGTGCCTGGTTATTGCATCGTGTGATCAAAATGCTGGCGTTTTTCTGGCTCAACGTCTTATACGTTACATGTGGTAATGCTGCCAAGCTGGGTACGCTGCAAACTCGATGTGATTATTTGGATTGTCTGTAGACTTTCAACGGTCTATGGACAGTGCAAGTAATCATTGTTAAAAAGGCTAAGAATTATAGGAGAGTGTTAGCTTGAATTTTGTTTTGTTAAGAAAGGCGTTAAAAGACATATTATGTTTATATTGTCATAGGGCACTAAACGCAGTATTCAAAGTAAACAACTAAGAGCGTGTCGAGACACGGGTATGATAGGTAGGCCATACTGCAAGCTTATAGAATTAAAATTTGAGTTTTCTTAATAACTTTTTGAACAAAGCTCTATGGACTTCGCCTGTATTGGTACAACTTAAATTAGTCCTCTAATGAATCCTTACTTCTAATAAAATAATTATAATCATATTTATAAAATAGTGTGACTGTACATTTTATAAATTCTATAAAATTTGCTTATCTACCTTACTTGCTATGAGACGTGCCATCTGCGATGTAAGCCTAGCTTTAGGGTTTCGTGGGTGCGACGGTTGGCTGGGTGTTCGTCCTCGTAGAAATTTTGATAAGATCAGGGATGCGAGAGATTTAGTGTTGTTATAACTTAGGAAAGTTTTAATCTCTAGTGCTGGGACGGGCAATGTAAGAAATTTAGCAAGGTATAAATTGATTTTAACCCCCTATATAAGAGCAGATAATGTTCAAGCAGCTGAACAAACTTTCTTGAATCATAGCTAAGAACACACTCGACACTCGAACACACTTTTCAAACAAGAAAAAACTGAATCAAAATCGGTTCATCCGTTTGGGAGCAAACATGTCACACACAGACAACAGATGCATACGATTAACTTATAACTGTTTGCGTCAGGGATAAAAAAGAACGTTTTCAATGCAATTTATTCATTAAAAAAAACTTCAATAGTAATAAGAGTTTCACACAAGGCTTCATACGCGGGCCGCATCTTTAGATTCCTTTTAGTGAAAAACACTTCCTATGGCGAATTTTTGCCAACTTTTATCAAAATTTGTTTGATTATCACTTCACTATCACTATCACTACATAATATAAAACAAAGTCGCTTCCCGCTGTCTGTCCGTCCCTATGTATGCTTAGATCTATAAAATTACGCAACGGATTTTGATGCGGTTTTCACCATCAGTTAGATATTTTTTCACGGAAGGTTTATATATGTAACAAGCACCCCGCCCTGGTATCGCACGTAAGTTACACCCGTGCGAAGCCGGGCGGGCGGGTCGGTAGTAATACATAATTGTATAGTTACTGCAACGGCTTGATAGTTATCTCGTTAGACTTATTAGGCTTCTCAAAGAAATTTTTTGAAGTGCAAACTTCTTTAGTCGCTTTGAGCATTTTTCTTTTCTGTGGCTTTGAGCGATTTTTGGTAGGGGCAAAACTTATGGGTTCGCGTCACCGACATGCTAATGATGTGCTAATGTGACCTATTCGTTTTCGTGTTTTTTTAGTAAACAAAATTTATTTGACATTAAATAATTGTTGTTCCAGTAGTTGGTGACGCGACGCTACTTTTTTGTTGATATTATTTGGAGAAGTAAGTCCTTGCTGCGTACGTGTCGACAGGTACCAGGCGAACATAACTCGCGAGGCGTTATAACGTCAATGCGCTATTACGCCAACTTCGTACACGGTGCCATAAATATTTGATGGTTCCTTACTTCTACGGCAGCGAGTTACTACCTACCTATCGCTGAAAAGACTTAACGTCAAAATTTTGGCCATTTAATATTTTTAATAAATTAAGTAATTTTTTTTAACATAGTGTTTCAAAAGACAAAATATTCATACTATTAATAAAAACAGGCAATGATATGTCTCATACAGAGAGACAGATATAGAGCCGTGTTGTTGAAAACTTGTGCTACCATTTGTGATAATTAGTTCAAAGGAAAAAGTCAAAAATGGTGATATACCTACTAACTTGTCATATGATTTACACTACACTACTTTAAAAATCAATCGTGATGCTTTTGAATTACGAATAAAGAATTTACACTTACTCTGAAGGATCTCATTCTGTTATAACTGCTTTCACTATTAACAATTATTACATTTTTACACCACAGATACCACAGTGCCTGAAGACTCGTCTCTATAACCAATGTGTCCTGCCCACCATGACCTATGGTGCTCAGACATGGACGCTCACGGAGAAGACTGTGCACAAGATAGCCGTCGCACAGAGAGCCATGGACTGAGCCATCAAGTTGCAGAACCGTATCCGAAACACTGAGATACGACGTCGCACCAAGGCTGCAGACGTCGTAAAAAGGGTGAAGGAACTTAAGTGGAACTGGGCAGGACACATGGCCAGACGTAGCGATGGGAGGTGGTGTACAGCAGTAACTGCGTGGTGGCCGAGACTAGGTTGGCGGAACCCAGGCCAACCGAGGATGAGGTGGACTGACGACATCAAGAGTACTGTCGGGAACGAGTGGATGCGAATAGCGAGAGACCGGGGAGAGTGGCATAAACAAAGGGAGGCAGCAGTGGGTTACTCAGGGCTGATGATGATGATGACATTTTTAAAACATAAAACTACTTTAAGGAAAGTTCAATAAACGGGATTCTTTTCGTAATTTTTCACACTTAGAAATAGCACATGTTTTTCAAATTTAAGTGAGAGACGATGATACAATACAATGACTTTATTGGTCTGTGAGACCCTCGGCTCCTGACTCTCGAAATATACCTATCCAAAAAAAACTATTCAATTCCTCTGTTATACAACTACTGTTAAAGTTGAAAATTTGGTCAGTCGCAGAATATAGGGTATGCGTTTATCGATACAATACAATGACATAGGAACTGGAGTTTTCTTTTGGAAAATATATTGATATACGGGTAAAACCAGGCGAAATTCCTAGCTGTATTAAATTCATTAGGGCTTACCTTTATCAGTGTAGATTGAGATGAGCCGGAGACGGGCAACTAGAACAGAGAGATTTTGTTATTAGTAGATATCATCTGCGGGTCACAGCTAGATTGGATTGGTTCCGTGGAATGAGTTGGTTTGGGTCTATTTACTTATATTGATGAATCTGTATCCATTTGATTGTATTGTTCTAACTCTTTGTGAAAATGTTTGATTGTTGAAATGAGTGGCAAGCCCTGGTGTCCAAGTTTTATCATAGAATCATACTAGAAATATAATTAAGAAATTAACTATCTGTCTCCCCTCTCACGTTGCCTGTTTGTAAATGTTTTACGACTAATTTGCTGCGCGTGCACATCGAAAACTAAAAAAATCATAAGTAAAACCGTCGAGTAACATTTAATTTTCCATTCAAATTAAATTGGTAATCCAATTCGTGGTTACAATATCATAAATATTGAAATAATTATATTGGACTCGGCTGGCGGGAGCGGTCTGACGCTAACCAAACAATGGACAATAATCAGCAATGGCTTGATATTACCGTTCACCATATTTTCTACAAAACTATACATAATATTTCACTAATATATAATAGCAATGAATGTATAGTTAATCAGTGGGCACACCCTCTACGCTAATACTCGTATGTTTTTTAATATAAAAAAAAGGTCATGATTTGACGCGTAACGCATTCAATCTGCGAGAAGTTAAACTGTTAGGTAACAGTTAACATATATAATACATGTTGGTGTTGGTGTATCGTCATCGTAGAACACTACAACAAAATAATGTAAGTTTTCAGTAGCAACCCTAGTCCTGTGACCGACAGTAGGCATTGAATTCAACTAAAACATCTATAGATGTTTTAGTTACCCTGGTACCGAAGCAATACAATACAGTACTAGTATCTCCGCCTCTAGTAAAAAGCTACCAAACGGAGGTCTCTGGGCCCGGCAGGGCCGAAGGCCTCACCGTGTAAGGCAATTTTATTTGTCGCAGTTGCCACCTGGTTGACGCTGTTGTTATATATTTATCTTCTCATATTAGTAGATTTTATGTTTATGTATTAGTATATTATCGTAATTTTAAGTAATATATGTATTGTTATTAGAATGTACGGTTTATATTATAACTATCACATTTTCAATTATTGCACGCCCCGCCTTCTACCTCCTGTATAAATCCTCTCCATCCTAAGGTTGCCTGGAAGAGATCGCTCTTAGCGATAAGGCCGCCGATTGTTGCACTAGTTTTTAAGCTGTTTTATTGTGTGTATGAAATTTGTGGTGTGAACAATAAAGTGTCTTCTATCTAGTTAATCTATCTTCCAACTACGTCTCCACCCGCGCGAGCCCCGTTGAATTCAATGCCTACTGTCGGTCACAGGACCAGGGCTGCTACTGAAAACTTAGTGTTCTACGATGACGATACACTCATCAAATCTCAATGACGCGGCGCGTGCGACTCGCTCTGAGCGTACCGTGAAGTATCGTAGTTATGATCATGTCGACCGCATTCACCAGTCTGTTATGAACGACCGCGACAAACACTGCGACTGCGCGCTTCTCTACATTTTAGTTCCAGGCTAAATAAGTGTGAAGATGTGGATGGTGCCAGTTTTCAAACGGTTGTATTATTTATAAATAAAATGTAAAAACTATTATTCAGTTTAACAGCAAATAAAACTATTGATCTAGGTACCGTGTGTGCAAAAATGTCCCAAATATTTATTTATTTATTTAGGTCCATTTTTTACCATTAATAACGTAAGACAATCTGAGACATCGTTTATATATGTATAAACTATACTTAATAGATTCCCGAGATGATCGTGGGAGCTCAGCCGGGATTAGCGAGAGTGCTATTTCTATCTCGCCTGAAGCATGTTTGCTAAATCTGAATATTTCCCTAAAGCTTAATTGGAACACGCTGTACATTTTCTGGAAACTGCTGAATATTTTTGTTGAAATGAAATTCTAACTAAGATTTATTTCGGAAACTCGTAACTGTTGCAAGCGAAAATAATCTTTAATAAAATTTTTTTGCTTGCAGTGTGTGTACTTCTAGTTAATAGTAAGTACCTGTAACAGGTTTTTTTTACGTATAAGGTACCGAATTTATTTGTACTCATGTATTTTGTTTAGTGAATATAATCCCTTGCTTAGCTTAAAGCCTAATTATCACACAATGTTGACGTTCCAAAACATATAAATTATAATTGCATTTTTTTTTTCTTTGACGTCTTTACTCTTTGATCAAATAAGGTTATACTAATAATTTAATGAGCATGCCACTAACTGAAACTCATGTTTAGCCTTTATTTGTTTAAATTGTCGGATAACGTCTTTGAAACTTAGGAAACCAAAATAAAACATGAAGACTTTGAAAGTTTTCGACGGGAGTTGCTTACCGCCTTTATCAAGAACAGTTGCGCCCGGCGGTTTCACCCACGGGGATTAATAATCTGTATAAGGCTAATAACATCAGCTATCTGCCAGTGAAAGTCAAAATCGATCCAGCCGTTTCGGAGTCCATAGGGACTCCTTGCATTGTGAGTACATACATACACACAACGCCGTTTATATATTATAGATAGATAAATGTAACAGAATACACAAGTAAATTAAACAACTACGCATGAATTTGCATTTACAACATCATGATGTTCTTGTCAATAACAACATATCCAACTTTGACGTAACTCATTTCCGTAAGAAACTTCTGAATGTAATGTTACTGAAAGTTTGCCTTTCTGTCACACTTCCGACCTCAGCACACATCACACTCCCACGCCGGGCCGGAGATGTGTGACGGATCACGGAGGTACGCCAGACCGGAAGTTGGCAGAGCGTAGTGAACGATGTGAGTAGAAGGAACAACGAAACGGTGAGCGAAACGGGGCAAGGGGCACCTTCATCCAAGCAAGTATTGGTCACGATACAGCGCGTGCTCGGTGCTTCGATAGTAGCCAGATTTCCAACTAAAAACTAGTCATATCATGATATAGTCATTTTGCGGTTTCGTCTCTCTGCAATGAAGTAAACCTACGATGTAGTAGTTTTGCGATGTAGTCAATACTCGCTATACGTTCCGAGTTTCTTTGTGCGATGAAATCTGAAACGAGGATATTCGCCGAAGAACCAGAATCACCAAGATAGCTGCTAAGGTTTGCAAGTTAAAGTGGCAATGGGTAGGCCACATCAATCGAAGAACCGATAACCGATGGGGAAGAAAGGTTCTGGAGTGGAGACCACGAACCAGAAGACGCAGCGTAGGTAGGCGTCATACTAGATGGACCGACGACATCGTGAGTGTCACGGGCATCCAGTGGATGCAGATGGCAGGCTGTCTTTCAGTGTGGCGCTCTAACGATGAGGCCTATTTTCTTGTCTTATGGCTGATGATGATGAAATTGTAAAAACTCTTAGAAAGCATTTGGCCATGCGAATGGAATTACATTTATCATTAAATTGCTTTCATGACAGCACTAAAGGTAGTACAAATGCAGTACGCTGGGGTTTCATACAATTGAAGGTGGAACTGGTCGCGGTGTTGTTCTCCCTGACCTGAAGGAGTGAAGCGAGGCGAGCGCTGACTGACATGACACGGTTCAGTTCAGTTCGGACGTGGCAGGCGTTCATTTGTAAACCAGTCGATTAAATAGCTCCCACGAGGTGACAATGGAACTTACTTTATGTGACTTTTATTAAACTTAAATTAAGTTTCACAAAGTTGAGAATGAGGCAAGTACGATGCAGGTTTGTAAGCAATGTGCGGTTGAAGTAAACGAAATAGCTACCTAGTTAAGGTCGTTTCGTTCACAATTAGAACACACAGCGAATTGTCCATTATGTGACTGAATTTGTAAACATATTCATTAATTATCTCGAACTTTCGTCCAAATTCCGTCGAAGCGACTTCGTTACTCATTTGTTTAAAACAAGTCTTAGTACTTTTGGATCTTGTTTGGGTTTCTTCGTTTCTAGATGATTGTGTTAACTCCCTTCTTAATCTGCTTTAAAGTTACTCTGAAGACATAGAGAATAAATATTTATTTCAATATTAAATAAGACAAGCAGTTTTGCAAGCTCCACTTAAAGCTTATACATAGCAAAAAATAATAATATTGAAATGCTTTTCCCGGAGGTAAGAGATTGGAAATACATTATGTAAGAGCCCAGAAACTACACTACTACTTCACGTAGTTTCTGTCTGTTCTACCAACCCCGGCTAGGCGTGTTACCATCTTCTACCATATCATCATCTAAGTCAGGTTAGCATAGTCATACGACTGGTTAATCTAATTATACTTATTCTGTCAATATTTCAAAATATTACAAATGGGAATGCTCTTTAGCAAATCAGGACATACCTTACCCTAACAACGTACCTTAACAATCTCTCATTTAAGATCCCTGAAAACAATCCAATAACAAAATCCACATAAATACGCAATACGAGTAATATGTAATATTAATATATACGTATCAAAGGAGTACCCGAGCTCTGCCCGGAGCATCAAGCTTGTTACACGTGTCGCGAGAGGGCGCTTAAACAAACTCTTTGAGAAACATGTGAAAAGTCGTAATATTCCACCGTATTAGACCCTTTGATCATTAAAGGCATTTGACATTTACACAGCGGTACCAGTTTACAGCGAGACAGTAATAGAGATTTAAAAAGTCGATTCAAAACATTTCTTTAGAAACAGACCCCGAGCATTTTATTCTGCGTCCTGCGGGTTTAAGTGTTTTATTGAAATTTTCATGCAAACCTAATTCGTACTATGAGGTGTTACATCAACGAACAGGGCTACTTTTTATCTCACAAGATCAAACTTAAATTTACGAAAAAACGTAACGTAGAGCTATAAGAATTGTCAATGATCCCAAGCTCACCGAACACCTAGAGCCGCTCAACATGCGCAGAGACGTTGAGTCTCTCTGCATCTTTTATCGCATTTACAACGGGAAGTGTTTTGAAAACTGTTTGATCTGATGCCGGCGTCGCAGTTTTACCGCGGTTTTAGGCGGCACTAGTCGCCTGAAATTTCATCCACTCATCATAGATCAGTGGAAATAGCACAATGTGCGATTCACACGACCTTTCTTACCTCATACCTGCAAAATGTGGAACTAGCTACTTTCCGCGGTGTTTCCGAGAAGCTGCAACATGAGGTTCTTCAAAAGGCGAATTAACAGAGTCCTTAAGGGTTGGCAACGTATTTGTGATGCCTCTGGTATTACAAGTATCCATAGGCGACGGTGACTGCTTACTATCAGGCGGCATGTCTGTTTGTTTGCCACCTATGGCATAAAAAAACGTTTCCCAAAGTAAATTATACACAAATCAGTTTTTTTGCAACAAATAAATAATAATCAAACTTTTTCTTCATAACAAATTAAGTGACTGAGTATTTATCTGCCGCTATTTGAAGCACCAATAAGTAGAGCTTGCGTACTGCTCCTGAGCAGTGCAGAGTCCTCGGGCGAAGTGACTTCAAAAGAGCTCAAGTATAACGGAAAATGATGACACGGTACAAAAATATAATATCGGCCTTTTGAACATCTATTTTTGTGCTGCGAAAAAATGTTTGAACAGCATTTATTTTAAAATGTAAAGACTTGAATTAAAATGTTTGTTCTCTTTCTGAGTTTCAGTTGCACTGCAACCAGCAGTACTTATCAGAGAGATAAACGGTACACCCACTATCGGATTTACTGAACAAAACCGACCGTCTAATATTATAATTTTAATTTTTGATTTTAGATTAAAAACAAAATATGTGATAAAGCCACTGGTGGCAGTACGAGTTTTGAGGAATTCTCTGTCTACCCACTAGTGGGTTGAGCCTGTGGGTACCCGTGCGAACCACGACAATTTTCATAATAAAACTAGCTGAGCCCCGCGGTTTCACCCGCGTGGAGTACTCCTTATAACATCGGCTATCTGCCAGTAAAAATTTCATCAAATTCAGTCCAGCTGTTTTAGAGTCCATATAGGGAACATACACACATCGATTTTTATATATGAGAAAAATGTAGTTTCTAACGTCCACTTGTACCACTAAATAAATAGTCTATTAAGTACTAGTTGGTGGTTGGTGGTGGTTGGTGGTGGTACAGCTGTTTGTTTGTACATCGCACTGCGTCAGCCGCGTGAGTCTGATTGCTTATCAGATACAAGCTGGATACTGCTAATCTCATGTTTACTCACGATATATTATCGCGATTATCCTGGAGTCCGATCTGCGCTACCACGTTTATTTTTATTGCTCTACTAATAATTATTTGAATGCTAATGAGGCACAACTGGCGGGTACAGTCATACCATAGACCAGCTCAACATCAACAAGAAGAACTTATCACAATAGTTCAGAATTTTGCAATTCTATAAATACTTAGTTCAATACGATTTCGTATTTCCTTTTATACAAACTCAGTAATTGTATTTTTTATTTATCGGGGCCTCCTGATGTTGGTTTCGACCCCACCGATGCCTCTCACACTTCGATCAAGGACTTACATGTCCGGGCTAGATCCGTGAATCCTATGATTTTAATATAACATTGTTGCAACATTATTGATCCAATTAAAGACGAATCACAGACGCAAAGTAGGCGAACTAGCGGGGTCTATCGTGATGAACGTCTGTGGAAACTACTACATTTACAGATTTTTATTATATACAGAAACCACTGCATCAAAACTAGCGTGATTCATTATAAATTATTACCGTATTTTCCGTATTCCCTGAGGAAGGGGCTCTAATGGCTCCGAAACCGGTCGATGTCTCGACCGATAGAAACATAATCGTGAGTGCAAGCCGGTGTTATAATAATTTATATATATTTATTTATATTTTAATATACGTATAATATTTAAAATACGTTCATTTAGTGTTACGTATACGTTTTTTTGTAATAAGCTTGCCCTTGACCACCATATCGACTGATGTTAAATGATGATGCGGTCTACGATGGAGTACATTTGCCTAGAAGAAACCGATCACTTGGGATTTGAAGACACCTCGATTATAAGTAACTTGTACAATCAGGGTAGGTATTAACAGTGGTTTTTTTTCCGTTTAGGTCTTTTCTGTTGGTATATTGATAGTAAATAACATAGAAAGGAGCGTCACATGCATTTATTATAAAGTGTAGGCAGCAATGTGACACTCGCGAGTATCCGCTATTGTTTATTTAAACCATGCTTTTATTTACAGTCATGATTAGAGGACGTAAACAAACCGGAAGCGCGGTGTTGACTAAACTCTCGCCGGTGCCGGAAGTTGCACAATAACTCAGGCGGGCTTAGCGCTGCCACATTTGTCTTCCAACTCGTGTCTTAGTGGGAGATAAGGAACAATGAAAGATGCCGACCTAGTAACCCAATCGCAGTCATACACTCTCTCAGATATTCTGATAGCAAGCAGTAGTGTGCATATATAATGTTTATTCACAACAACTCTTGGACTCGAGTTCCCCGGGGACTTGTAACTACTATATTACTCACTGTTAAGATTACGATGCATGCATAAAAATATTTAAACAAACATTTAAATCGTCATTTAAGTTTCGAGCCTGCGTTAAGAGGTAGTGGTATAATTTCTGTTTTGAGCTTGTACTTATACTGTTGGTACAACCGATGCTCGGTCATTTCCAGACCTGTTTAAAGGACGTTCTATGCAAAAACTGGTAAAAACCCAAACCTAGACCGGATACTGTGAAGTTGTTACATACAGTACTCTATAACTCACAGCTTCATACTCTGTACGGAACCATTAGTCGCGTAGCCACATGTGGCGCGGAAGGGTTCCCGACCTAAATACGAAAACAAATCAGTTGTTTCAAATGCACGGTGCATGTGGTTACTGAACAACCCTTGTATTTCATGAAACTTTTCTGTAAGCTAGTATTCTAGGTTTGAAAACACATCATTTTGCTTATATTACACGGGAATTACTCACGTAAGATTAAGCCGGTTACTCCGACAATAGTTTCAACCGCATTAGGCGGTCTTTTTCAAGGTGAATGCGCGCGCGCGGCTGCGTCTCGCTATGAAAATGTGTGAAAACCACCTCAGTTTCCATAATAAAGCACATCATCCTTACAAACACCAAAGAGTCAAAGCTAATAAGCTCTGATTCAGTATTTTTTTTTATTGTTAACTAATTGACCTGATAGACATCTCGTTCAGTCAAAATTTACTTAAAATTTGTGTTATGGTCTCGAGTTTATACAAAGCTTTACCCGATTTTGAAACTTTACCAAATTTTCTTTCCATCATAACCCAAAGTACCGAAGCAATTTTTCTACAGGGCTACTCAAATAAGCACAATTCACATCAAGAGATTGTTTTTTTCCTTTCATTTAATTAGTTTAGGTTCGTTTAAACTATCTCAGTCGGGCAATATGAATTGAGCCATGTTTTCCTATAAAAAGAATTACAGTGGAAATAAAAAAGTCGAGGTACGATACCAACAAATCCGTTTTTCTTTAGATAGCATATATAGAATTTTCCAAATCTCTAATATCGTAAGTAATTTACCGAAGTCCTATTGTGGAGGTAGCACCTGGCAACCCAGACACAAAGCAGGGAAGTACCAACATCGCACAAAAAGGTTTTTTGTGTTGGCAACACTGGCGCGGCTTTATCGCCGAAGGTGGCTGAAAGACTTTTCAGTCGATAGGTTTTAGCTTAGATCTGTTTTGGGGTTACCCGAACTATAAAAAGGAATCCTCTTGGTTTATTTGTGGTCGGTAGATGTTTAAGTCAGTAGATCACATTCTTTTTTCTCAGCAACATTTTACACGTTTCAAAGTCAAACTTTGTAACATTTTAATTTTCACTGAAATAGACCTGAGAAAGGCGAACTAAAACTACATATTCTTTATGCAAGAAGGATTTATATAGAGCTTGCACATGGCACGTGAAAGCTATATTTACTAAGCTATAAATACATAATTAAAAACTTTTCTATTATTATTAAGATTTAATTGTTTAGAAATACTTAGCTTTTACCTGCGGCTACACCCACGAAGTCAAGGTCAAACACCATGACGGCGTCCTTACAATGTTTGAACTCTATCGTATGAACGGTACGCGAACGCATAAAAAGGAACAGACAGACAAAACTTTTTTCAAATAAAATTATTCAAATTACAATACTAAAAAAATTATCGAATGACACAAATCTGTATCATAATATGTTAATATTTATTAAACGTTTATTTATTTAAGTGGTATATTTATAGGTTTATTTATTTATTTAGGTTTATTTATTTAGATCCGGAATTTGATATAAAAAAAAAAAAAAAAAAAAAACGTGGTATTACTAAAAATGTTTATAACATTCGCGTCTAACCGACACGTAAATTCTATCTATCCAATGGTTGTCTGGAAGAGATCACTTTTAGCGATAACGCCGCCACTTGTGATTGTGTAACTTTTATTTATTTTGACAATATTCATAATGATCTAAAACAAGAGCGTAGTATACCATTCCGTTGTTTAACATGTGCGCTGATCTATTGAGATCGGCTGGCAGAGTTCCGGTGCGAGCGCCATACCTACTCCGCTACATGTTATCTCGCAGGGACCCACCCGGAGTACAGTAGGTAGGTAGCGTGTATCAGTAAAAGGTTTTTAGTGTCGGCGTCACGCGGGTGTTGCCAACTCCAGGGAATGTTTCCGCAGTATATCACGTACGCGGCGGTCTTTGGACAAACTACATCGACGGTTTGTGGAGTTTTATGACAGCCTTTTTCTTTGGCTGGTTTATGGGTCGAGCTGTTTGCATCCGCTAGTATCTCGGGAACGGATCAAGTTAGATTGGTCGATAAACATCAAAGCCAATGTGTTCCGCTGTGATGCCCTTAAACCCGCATCTAGCTGTACTAGATGCGGGTTTTGGTTTTACTCGTCATTTCTATCCGTTCTATATTCTTATATATAGTAAATACTACACTATTGTCAATTTTCTTTAAAAACAATTCAGTCGCTTAATCATGGAAGCTGGCAAACAAATAAATAGAGATGTCTCGCTATTAGCTTGTTATTGTATGAAGTAGATGAGGACTCGAAACCTCGTGTCTTCACGAGTTTTAATACTTGTTTGGCAAATTTCAGGAGAATTGGTTTAGGTATCTCCGTCAGACAGACAGAGAAACAGTAAATCGATTACTAGTAAGGGTAGAGAGAGAGAGAGATAGTTGCTTTCGCATTATTTTATTAATATTATATTACTAGCTGCGCCCCAAGGTTTCACCCGCGTAGTGAAGAAAAATGGTGATGATCCTGATGATGAAAAGCCTATGCCACTCTCCAGCACTTGAACTATACCCGTACAAAAAATCAGGTCGATCCGTTGCTCTGTTGCTGCATGAAAGAGGAACAAACAAATCTACAAACCAACAAACTTTTCGCATTTATAATATTAAAAGTAAGTATGATTTTTAACCTTTACATCCCCATTTTCCTTTTTTCTAAAGTTATATGTTAAAACAGTGTTCCTTTTTTTCTGTCATTTTAGAGTAATAATTTGCAACGGAATTACATCCAAACTCTTAAATTAGATATGTTCAAAATCCTGGAAATATAAGTACCTGACCATCATAAAAAGTTATATTTAATAAGAAAAGGTATGAACATTACAAAATATAAACACATAATTTAACTAGTCCAATAACAACAGCTACATTAATTCACATCAATAAACAATATCTGTTCCCGGTTCAGCCTCAGACAAATGTAGCAAGGCTTATGTACCGGGCCGGCGGCGCGCGGGTGGCTAGACGGCGCGGGCGGCATCTGTCTAGATGTAGGGCTCGTTTGAACGCTGTCAATCCATCGCGAGCCTGTCACAGGGCTCCTGGAACTTTACAATCGTGGAATGAGCTCTCAGATCCTTTGAGATAATATTCTACTACAAATTGTAATCATTTAATCCAGTTAGAGCTCTGAGATAATCCAATTTGCTGTTGAAGTATTATCCTCCTCCAAAATGTAATTTAATTATGTATTAAACTTCTATTCAGGTACATAATTCTGCCTATCGTATGGGTCAATTCAGATTACGAGTGCTGCAATGTTGGTTCTGTTAAAGCCCTAACAGACGTGTGGATTTTTAGACCTCAACCGCCGTCCAACCGACGGGAGAGAAAGAGAGAGAAATATGTTATTCTCACTCTTTCTGTCCCATTGGTTAGACGGCGGTTGAGGTTTTTTATTAATATTTTATAATCTTAAAGCCTTACGTTTGACCGCCAACTCGTCTAATGTCAAGCGATGATGCGGTCTACGATGGAGCACGCTTGCCTAGAAGAAAACGATTCACTCGAGATTTGAAGACACCCATATTGCAACTATCTGGGAAGAGCCATTCAGGCAGTGCATTCCACAGACTAGCAGTTCGCACAATAAAAGTGAAATCAAAGCACTTCGTACGGATTTTCGGAATGTCAGCCATAAAGCGGTGTCGATTCTTCGTGACCGCTCTGGCAATCTGATAGAAAAATGGGCAGAAGGGAATTAGATTATGCAGAGTTGATGCACACTCTCCAAAATGTATCCGATAAAAATCCGATAGACTAGCAAGTTAAAAAAAAACTTTGCACTGATGGTCAAGACTAAGAAGCTTAGTCTGAACTCAGGATTACTCGCTGAGTGCAACACTCAGGCAACAAGGTGTTAGACGTATGTCGGTGCGTTTTTATGGCGTCCCGGTGGCCTCCGTTAAGCACAGAGGCAGGTCTCAAAGGGGGTTGTAGTAGGTGAAAGATACGGTTCTAGTAGAGTACAGCCAGGTTAAGTAGGAACATAACCTGGCTGTACCCCAATACAGCGCTTCTTCTTTAGAAGACCTCGATTACTGATTCGCATCACTCCCTTCCAACTCAGTCTTTATACGCTTCCACCACCTGCCTTACATGATATCTTGGCTTCATCGTGACGCAGGGCACCTACGTCACGTTTGTCGATACGCGATCGAGCTTTTTCTTACGTATATTGTCACTCTATATCGTTGATAGACCACAAATCTCCTTTGGAACACTAGACAAATGAGGTTTGCGATACACCTACGTATATGACCGGTCCCTCAGAAAAAAGAAGGGAAAAAAATTTTGCAAAAATGTTACATATTTGAAGGAAATAGATTGTTTTCTGTGTCTCGTTCTCGTAATGTTCCGTGACTGCTATCTCAGCATTGGAAGTTATTTAGCAAAAGTACATTGAAATACTTCTTCTATCAATCAGAAACAACAGAGTTGATTGTTTGCTCGTTTATCGTGAAAGTGTAAGTTTCCTAGACACTTGGCGGCAAACAGAATTTCCTTTTCCTTCGGCGTATGTACAAAGATCTCGGCAAAAATCCAGAGAAATCCTTCCGCGAGGCGTGAGGAAGGAAGTTTAGCTTATCAGATCGAAAGGGTGTTAGAAAAGAGTCGGCTACGAGCATTGTGAGTTTTCACTACGTTGCGTTGGTGTGCATAGTATGTACGCATGTATTAAATATAACCATCTCGAAAATGTTCAGGCCACAGGAAATATATTTTTTTCGTTTAGATTTCGTTCCCTTTTCTTTTACTGTGGTTCAGGCGGCCTTCAACTGTGACAATAGCGGTAGCCCCTTAGGCCACTGCATGTCCACTGCACGTATGACAATAGTGGTAGCCCCTTAGGCCACTGCATGTCCACTGCACGTATGACAATAGCGGTAGCCCCTTAGGCCACTGCATGTCCACTGCACGTATGACAATAGCGGTAGCCCCTTAGGCCACTGCATGTCCACTGCACGTATGACAATAGCGGTAGCCCCTTAGGCCACTGCATGTCCACTGCACGTATGACAATAGCGGTAGCCCCTTAGGCCACTGCATGTCCACTGCACGTATGACAACCACGAATATCCCACGTTTGTTTGATGAGACATTACAATCATTCGGATCAAATGTTATGTTATAAAATTTGTTGTTTGTTTTTATTAACGAAACAGCAGTGCAAGTACCGTTCTTTATCGGTCGTCAAATTTGACAGTTGCGATCGTCAAATTCGATAAAAAGCCATATTTTGATCAATACTTTCTATGATCCATTCTAGGGCAAATTTGACGATCGATAAAGAACGGTTCTTGTACTGCTGTTCTGGTTTGCTAGAATTTAAAAAATAAAATAACTAACCATTTTTGTGTTGACATATATGTTTTCACACCCCCTGCTCGACAATGTCCAATTACATACCATGCAACCTCAACGTAAAGTAAAGCATTATCTCTTAAGTCTTATGGGATCTAAGTTGTATGAAACTCCCTAGGGAATAAAGTTATTTGAATTTGGAACGTCAAATTCGTGTGGAAACTCGTGGAAAACTCTAAGTAAAAAATTCCCATGTGGCATTGTAAAGAGGTTTGTTCGAAAATCGAACTGGCCACCATAAGCAGAACACAAAAAAAAAGGTGCGTTTACAAAGTATGTGAAACAAAAGACGGTGTTTGAAACGTGGCTTTTAATTATTGTCTCGCAGAAGGTGTGAAAAGTAGAGAATGCTCCTCTGGAATAAAGCCTGTCTTCGTCTTGGGCAGCTTGATCCCCTCGTTACGCTCAAGGTTCAATATGCCCCCTTTATTCCCTTAGTGCATAATCTACTATTTTAATGCCAAAGGGATTAAAATTCAAAGATCAAGATCAAAATTCGGAAGAAAGCAATTTCATAAAATTATTAACACAAAATTCAAAGATCAAGATCAAAATTCGGAAGAAAGCAATTTCATAAAATTATTAACACAAAATTCAAAGATCAAGATCAAAATTCGGAAGAAAGCAATTTCATAAAATTATTAACACAAAATTCAAAGATCAAGATCAAAATTCGGAAGAAAGCAATTTCATAAAATTATTAACACAAAATTCAAAGATCAAGATCAAAATTCGGAAGAAAGCAATTTCATAAAATTATTAACACAAAATTCAAAGATCAAGATCAAAATTCGGAAGAAAGCAATTTCATAAAATTATTAACACAAAATTCAAAGATCAAGATCAAAATTCGGAAGAAAGCAATTTCATAAAATTATTAACACAAAATTCAAAGATCAAGATCAAAATTCGGAAGAAAGCAATTTCATAAAATTATTAACACAAAATTCAAAGATCAAGATCAAAATTCGGAAGAAAGCAATTTCATAAAATTATTAACACAAAATTCAAAGATCAAGATCAAAATTCGGAAGAAAGCAATTTCATAAAATTATTAACACAAAATTCAAAGATCAAGATCAAAATTCGGAAGAAAGCAATTTCATAAAATTATTAACACAAAATTCAAAGATCAAGATCAAAATTCGGAAGAAAGCAATTTCATAAAATTATTAACACAAAATTCAAAGATCAAGATCAAAATTCGGAAGAAAGCAATTTCATAAAATTATTAACACAAAATTCAAAGATCAAGATCAAAATTCGGAAGAAAGCAATTTCATAAAATTATTAACACAAAATTCAAAGATCAAGATCAAAATTCGGAAGAAAGCAATTTCATAAAATTATTAACACAAAATTCAAAGATCAAGATCAAAATTCGGAAGAAAGCAATTTCATAAAATTATTAACACAAAATTCAAAGATCAAGATCAAAATTCGGAAGAAAGCAATTTCATAAAATTATTAACACAAAATTCAAAGATCAAGATCAAAATTCGGAAGAAAGCAATTTCATAAAATTATTAACACAAAATTCAAAGATCAAGATCAAAATTCGGAAGAAAGCAATTTCATAAAATTATTAACACAAAATTCAAAGATCAAGATCAAAATTCGGAAGAAAGCAATTTCATAAAATTATTAACACAAAATTCAAAGATCAAGATCAAAATTCGGAAGAAAGCAATTTCATAAAATTATTAACACAAAATTCAAAGATCAAGATCAAAATTCGGAAGAAAGCAATTTCATAAAATTATTAACACAAAATTCAAAGATCAAGATCAAAATTCGGAAGAAAGCAATTTCATAAAATTATTAACACAAAATTCAAAGATCAAGATCAAAATTCGGAAGAAAGCAATTTCATAAAATTATTAACACAAAATTCAAAGATCAAGATCAAAATTCGGAAGAAAGCAATTTCATAAAATTATTAACACAAAATTCAAAGATCAAGATCAAAATTCGGAAGAAAGCAATTTCATAAAATTATTAACACAAAATTCAAAGATCAAGATCAAAATTCGGAAGAAAGCAATTTCATAAAATTATTAACACAAAATTCAAAGATCAAGATCAAAATTCGGAAGAAAGCAATTTCATAAAATTATTAACACAAAATTCAAAGATCAAGATCAAAATTCGGAAGAAAGCAATTTCATAAAATTATTAACACAAAATTCAAAGATCAAGATCAAAATTCGGAAGAAAGCAATTTCATAAAATTATTAACACAAAATTCAAAGATCAAGATCAAAATTCGGAAGAAAGCAATTTCATAAAATTATTAACACAAAATTCAAAGATCAAGATCAAAATTCGGAAGAAAGCAATTTCATAAAATTATTAACACAAAATTCAAAGATCAAGATCAAAATTCGGAAGAAAGCAATTTCATAAAATTATTAACACAAAATTCCTTCAAAAAAAATGTTTTTACATTTTCATATAAAATTATAATACGTTTGTTATTTATCTCAAGACAACAGACAGAACGTCAAGACAACAGACAGAACGTCAAGACAACAGACAGAACGTCAATTACGTGACGTGTACCTCACAGCGAACAATATTAGATATGACGAGTACTCCGTAATGTACACCCAACATGGCAGACAACAGACAGAACGTCAATTACGTGACGTGTACCTCACAGCGAACAATATTAGATATGACGAGTACTCCGTAATGTACACCCAACATGGCAGATAATGTATACCTGCTCTATGTATGGCAAAATATACGGAAAAGAAGGATTAAGGTAAACAATCACTAGGATGTAGGTACTCTATGGTATGTGTACGCGACCAATGTATTGAAATTAAATTAAGCGGATCACTATTCTGCTAGGGACAGAACATTGGCCCTTACGATAACTGGTCCCACTCGAACTGATCCCGCGGGATCAGTTGAAATAATGGATATTTTGAATTTGTCAAAAGGCGGATTCTATTCTAAGCTTAAATTTTAACAAGATTTCATTCAAATATCTAGAGCTAAAATATCACTACAACTACAGCACAAAACCAGCCACTTGTTTTGTTGTTTGTCGCGGATAAGTGTTTAGTCCTAGTGTAGGGTAGGTCTCCCACTAGATGAACCGACGACATTGTGAGAGTCGCTGGCATCCAGTGGATGCAGATGGCAGGCTGTCGTTCAGTGTAGAGGTTATAGGGGAGGCCTATGTTCAGCAGTAGACGACTTATGACTGATGATGATAAATAGTCTTAAAAGGTCGACAACGTATATGAGATTCCTCTGGTGTAACAAGTGTCCATAGTCAAGCCAACTTTTTTTAAATATTACCTTGTAAGTGTAGCATCAGTAAGAGAGCAAGTACTGGGTGTATAATTTCATGTCGCATCACGTCTCCCAGTGCATCTACACCCTCGGTACGGCAGTAGGTACGGTAGGTACGGCGAATGTGGCAGGCGTCTTCCTTTTGGTACTGTGTCCTTGAGATCGCGACTCTATATAATATATTGGAAACGTTCGATATAAAAACATTGCGTTGGAGGTAGTTCACAGTAAAACAGCTCTGAGACTGCCAATAATACGGTGAAAACATAGCAATATATCAGTTCGTCAGGCTCGTGTTCGACAATTTTTTTTAACCCTCGGCGCAAAAAGAGGGATGTTATAAGTTTAACGTGTGCATCTGTGTGCGTCTGTCTGTCTGTGGCATCTTAGCTCCCAAGCGGCTGTACCAATTTTGATTTAGTTTTTGTTTGAAAAGTGACTTGATCGAGAGTGTTCTTATCTATGATTTAAGAAAATTTGTTCAGCCGTTTGAAAATTATCGGCGCTTGTATCGGTTCCAAATAAACAATTAATACTTATTAAAACTATTTTTTGTTGTTTAAATTCTATTAATAATACTTGAAATTAAAACTTTACCTATTGACCTTTGGTGAATTATTTTTGGAGCAGAGTACAGGACTTCGTGTGTATAGTCTCTTATAAAGAAGGTTTCACGTCACGTACGGTGCGTTCGGAAGGCCCGCCCCTCCGAGCCGTATTGTTCCCGCGTAAAGTATGCATGCAGGGCTACCACTACGCTTGGAAATTAATTAATTATTGACGACGTAAGCTTCCCGGAGCATCGTTTAATTTCGAATGTTGGCTTATACAAAAAGGTACACGAGTAATTGAGTGATGAGACGAGAAAATCGTTTGTATGACGGTAAGCCTACTCATAATGGTTTTGCCGTGTAAGAGCTACTTAGACTTGTTTCCATAGGGACTTATTATTTATTATTATTAAATAATAGGCTTGCATTTAACCACCAACTCGCCTGACGTTAAGCGATGAACTGTAATACTGCGGTCACAAGTCATAAATGAGAACGATGACCGCAGTGCAGTCGAGTGCAGAATGAGATTAAACAACTAACTAAGTTGTGTTAGTTGTTTAATCTCTTTCTGTCCTGTTATTTAATTAACAAAAAGTTAGTGAATTAGCGTCTTGTGACTTTATTCGAAGTAAAAACGTTGCAATATTTTTTTATTAACTACTGTCTCAACTAAACTGATGAAAATTTGTTACTAGCTGTGCCCCGCGATTATATGGACCCCCGCATGGACATTATTTCAAGAACTGTAAATTTATCAGGTATATAAAGTCACTCTCCGGCCCTCCAACTATATCTTTGCAAAAAGTCACGTCAATCCGTTGCTCTGTTGCTGCGTGGGTCAAAGAACAAACACACATTTACATTTATAATTTATATAACAACTATTGTATTAATTAAATCGATGTTTTTTTTTTACATGGGACTATTCTATCGTTTGACCGTGATCTCGCCTGAAGGAAAACGAGGATGCGACCAAAGATGCACGTTTGCCTAGAAATAACCTATTTACCCTAGAAAGTTTTACAATTATTTACGGGATATTTACCGTGGTAAGGTTGTGGAATGAGCTCCCGATATTCATTCCACAACCTTCATCATCATCATCAGCCGCAAGACGTCCACTGCTGTACATAGGCCTCCCCCTTTAACCTCCACACTGAACGACAGCTCGCCTTTTGCATCCACTGGATACCCACGACCACAACCTTACCACGGTAAATATCCCGTAAATAATCATATAACTTTAGTGAACAACCGTGATATATCTAGATTGTTTTCTAATTTGTTTAATAACTCATTATAATGAGCAAACATAATGGTTCAGGCAACCCTACGCCTGTTCACATGTGAGTGTGTAAAGTATGCATGTGTAAGTATAAACCGAGCTAATATCGCGCAGTTTCTCTTCTGCTTGTAAACTATTCTACGAAAATGAGCTCTTTTGTCCTACGAAGGCTTTTTCTTTATTTTCTTATTGAGAGAGGACGAAACCTATCCTCGACTAGAGCTTGGAAATTGGTGTTTTTGTTGATCAGCTAACCTCGGGTTTTTATTGCTACTCTCTCGCTGAATTGAAACAAAAGAAACATGGAATTCCCTAATTCGGAATTATATTCCATCCTACGTCCTACTAGTTTACGATCAAAAGAAAATTCTACTTTTCCTTCCGTGTTTTTATTCGATAGTATAAGACGTTAGGCCACCTGATGCTGCAACATCACGGTTCCCATCACATCACACCAATAAATAAATGCGAAAGTAACTCTGTATGTGTGTTGTCTTTTCAAGAATCGACGACTTGACCGATTCTGATAGAATGTAGCAAGGATGCACTATGAAAATATACGAGAAATGTGAAATATCATACACGGGGAGTACCACAGAACGCACCTAGTACCTATGTAATAAAATCGTCGTTTCAAATAGAAAATCATCAAAACAACATTTATAATAAAGTTCGTAGAACCCGTAGCATTATGTCAACTCTGTTTATACAGCGAGCTATTTGAATGAACAATAGAACTGGCGGCTGATCTCTGTAACTTCCTCTTAGATAACATACATAGATTATTATGACACCATAAATATACATTTTATACGATATTTTTGTACGGGAAAACGAGACAATTTGCTAACGATTAAGTTGAGCGATGAGAGCGATGGTGGCCGAGCGGTAGCATGTGCGCTTTACAATATGACGGCACCCGGTTCGATCCTCGGCCCTGCACCAATCACTTAATTAGTAGAAATAAATTATCTGCTGTTTCGATGTCATCGTTCAACAACGGTGAAGGAAAACATCGTGAGGAAACCGGTATGTACAAGAAGTTCAAAGATATAATGACATTCAAAGTTCAAGGTTCTCCATACCACGGGCCTGTTTTAAGCAATCCAGTTTAGGTGATGATAAAAATTGTGCGACCGCAAACCGTATCTCGGCGTGTTAAGGTTCACGTTCGCGTGATTTTCCGAACAGCGTGGTTTTAACGTTAGTTTGAGACCGCGTAAGTAGTTGGCCGTAAGGCCCCTAGTCTAGAGACAATCCAAATGCTCGCACCCACTACCGTTGTTACAGTTGGCAGCATACCCAGCATGCTGACAGCATTGTTATAAATGCAAAATTGATTGTTATTTATTGTGTTACTTTTTCCCGCAAGAGTTATATTAACGGAACGACGTAACTTTTTACATAGAGATAGTAAGAGGGCTGGAGAGTCAAAAAACACTTTTTCCTGCGCTACACAACATGAGTACCAAGCCTTTAAAATGCCAAGCTACAGATGATAAAACCTTGCTCACTACTACCATCCTTTGTTCATGACGTTGGTTAAACAGTGTCTTATCTCCTCTTGTTATATAATAACTTGAATAAATGATACAATGTTCACAGCAGAGTAACGACTACATTTCTAGTTAAGTAACTAGCAGACTGCAGACAGACGCTCATTTTGTTTTTATTTATAGCAATTTCACCTGCTTGGATATTCCCGCGGGATCTTTACATTTGAAGAAACCGATTCACGAGTGAATTTGTTTCATCTAGCCAAGCATGCTCCACCGTAGACCGCATCGTCGCTTTACATCAGGCGAGATGGCGGTCAAACGCAAGCCTATTATTAAATTTAAAAAAACGATAAAATCCTGTCACTGAGATATGAATGCTGGTGATGTAGGCAGGGATTGGTGATGATGATGAGAACAACACGCCGACTCTTCAAGTTGTATTGCATCCAACGGTCGTCCCAAAATTGAATTACATTTCACAAACCACCTTTTTTTTTTGTTAAAATCTTCATGAGCGTGGATTCGATGTCCTTTACTCATAATATTAAACAGTTTATTTTGTCTTAATAGCGTCAAACAAGTCATAGTCACAGTCAGAGTCAAGCTAAGTAAGTCACGATCAAGTCGAACTCATGCCCTTGTAAAGTGGTGGAGACTTTACAAGAGGCTCCTATGGAGTTTTGGAAACAACACGAAAAGACACGTTTTACTCCGTTATATCACTTGCCCACACTCGAGCACGTTTACGAGCACTTAATGAATAATAATTCACCATTTAGTACACCTTAACACTCGAAAATACACAAGTTTAGGAAAATAATCCAACGAGCCGACATGTTTTTTCCGCGTTGGCGCCAAAACTCCCTCACAAACCATTACCATCTTAGTGTTACCATCTATCACTTACAGTTGCTAATGCAAGCATAATAATTGTACCGAAATCTAATAATTGAAAATCAAGCTATGAATATTGTTATACCTAGTATATAAGTATAAATTTGTTTTTTTCTAACCCCCGGTTAAATAGCTAATAACTTTCAAACGGCGGAACAGCACTTCTTCAATCATATCTAAGAACACTCCCGATGAAGTTTAGTTACCTTTCAAACAAAAAACTTAATCAAAATCTGCGCATCCGTTTGGGAGCTACGATGTAACACATAGACACACAGATACACATGTTAAACTTATAACAACCCTCTATTTGCGTCGGGGGTTAATTTAGTAAGTTAACTTATGATTGTTATTGAGGGCACGAGACCTGGGCCCCGATTCTACTAAAGAAATTGTCTTTAAATTGTAACTGTTGCGATTTTAATTGTTAAATAACTGCCTCAAAATTGTCAGTTTTAAATATTTTTTATACTAGAAAAATACAACCACCTTATATTATAACTTAGTATAAAAAATTATAAAAAACTGTATATTTTGAGGCAGTTATTTAACAATTAAAATCGCAACAAGTACAATTTAAAGACAATTTGTTTGGTAGAATCGGGGGGCAGGAAGTTGTAAGGCCTCTCTAACTATATCGATATGCGATCAATCACGTCCATTCGTTCCTCTCTTGCAGCGTGAAAGAACAAACACACTTTCGCATTTATTATAATTAGTAAGTATTGTAAAGTTGCAATCGCGTTAACGGTTCTATCGATCGAATAAATTCCTTGAACCGAAGGGTCAGGTTATACCGGTCACTTTCGGTTTCCAGCCCGACCTACCACTAGAAAAGCAAACTTTAATTGCACGTACAATTGAACCTGTAGACTCAAGCTAAAATAACCCCTACGTTTATACTGTTAGGGGTTGGTTTAATTTGACAGCGCGAGGACTAATTATGTTTTATAATATTCATATTGGCGAGTAATTACTGTGAGTTAGGAGCAGTTTCAATTTGCGACGGCGTCTGATGGTTTTTGGAAAGGGCTATTAGACCTTCAGTTCAGGATTTTAAGGTTCAGCTTTCGCTGAAACAACTAGAGCGGTTTTAAGATTTTAGGTCGTTTAACAACTTCTGATATGACTTGATAGAAAAAAGACGACGGATGGAGTATCGTCGATACAATCCCTGCAAGAGGAGTGCCGATTACAAACTGAAAAAGTCAGGAAAATACTTAATGTTCAAATTAATAATTTTTTATGTTACGAATCATATTACATTATTCGAATACAACGCACTCGAGTCTGAAATAAAGCTTTGAATATCTGAGACGAACGGACTGAAAGCCTTTTTATTGTACAACTGAACAAGTCTAAAGGTTTCTTTGTTGTACTACTGCCAAGCCTATAAAGCTTTATTATTATACTACTAAACTATCTTATAAGGTTTGTTTGTTGTACTACCGAATAGTATTCTAAAGTTTCTTTGTTGTAGGTACTACTGAACTCTACGCAACGTTTATTCATTTATGATATAACAATATTTAGTCACAGAGGGTTAAACGCTACTGCAAAGCTGTAATCGCTTAATTTAATGAATGAAGTTAATAATGTAAAGTAAATGCGAAACAATAGCAGTAATGGTGGCCAATTGTACGACAGCGGGCGGCGGCGCGGCGCGGCGGGCTCTGCATTCGAATGAGATGCGATGGATGACGGATCTAAGTGTTATTCTACAGCAGTTTTCTGATAATAATAACCAGCGGAAAGTTTCATAGACAATATTTTTGAAGTGAAAACTTCTTAAGGCATGTTGGGCACTTTTTGGGATGGGGGAAAAGCACTGAACTCACGTGATCGTCACTCTTAGATTTAATATCCGTAATTTTTAAATACAGCGACATCTCTTGTGGAATAGGTGAATTACTACTTAAGTTTTCACTTCTGACGTGCAGTCCTACGACTGATTCTTTTTAAACTTGGTATTTAATCATCATAATCATCAGCCTTGGCTATGGTACTGAGACGTGGTCCTTAACTGTTGGCCTTTTGGAACAGCTCAGAGTCACACAGCGGCCAATGGAGAGAGCTATTCTCGGAGTTTCTTTACGCAATATAATTCGGAACGTGGATATTCGCCGAAGAACCAGAGTCACCGACATAGCTATTAAAATTTACAAGTTGAAGTGGCAATGGGCAGGTCACATCGGTCAAAGAACCGATAACCGATGGGGAAGAAAGGTTCTGGAGTGGAGACCACGAACCGGAAGACGCAGCGTAGGGAGGCATCCCACTAGATGGACCGACGACATTGTGAGAGTCGCGGGTATCCAGTGGATGCAAAAGGCGAGCTGTCGTTCATTGAGGAGGTTAAAGGGGGAGGCCTATGTTCAGCAGTGGACGTCTTCCGGCTGATGATGATGATGATGATCATCAGCCAGAAGACGTCCACTGCTGAACATAGGCCTCCCCCTTTAATATTTGGTATACCCGTATATATAATGTGCTCTATGTTTAATATAGCTTTAAAATACGGCACCGGTATCCCCTGCAGATAGTAAGAGTCTGTGGCGGCAACACCGTACCACCACAGCCACGCAATACGCGCGTCGGTGATTGGCCGAATTGTCGGATGAGATCACCGCTCGCGCAGGCATAGAGAACGGCCGGCTACCGGACTTGACAGCTCTCTAAGGATATATTCCTTTCAGGTGGTCGGAAGTAGATAGCGTGATTAGGTTAAGTGCTAATTATATAAGAAAGGGCAATCAACTGATCGGGAATACGAAGAATTTCATTGCAACTCTTCTATAATGGTGAGCCCGATACTGTGAGGAGACCGACTGTTGGCGCCGCTTCGCGCCGTGGCGGTCTAAACATTACCAATTATACATTTTCAGACGGGCAGCAGCGTCACTAGTCTAAAAAGCTACGTCCCTGCGATCGCCAGCCCGCATGTCCAACGTGGCGGCCATCCCGGTACAACCTTCCATGGACAGACACTATAATACACGAGGAAAGCGAGTGTTGTGCCTTGGGAGAGGCCTATGTCCAGCAGTGGAGTAAGAAAGGCCGATGGTGATCAATTTCTCCGAATTGTCACCTTGTTTCTTTAAAAAACTGCTTACGATAGTTAGTTCGATGTGCTATCCACGGCAGTTCCTACCAAAATTATTTAATTAAAAAGGAACAACCAAAAACGAACTCTGAAATATAATTAGCCAGCCGAACAAAACTACTTACACGCGTATAGGAGAAACAAGTGCGGCCAGAGCAGTAAGCCCCCGGCAAGGCCGAGTATTACCAACTAATGAAGGAATGCATCTCCATTTACACTGGTAATGGAAACTGATGGAGGGCTCTTACCATGATGTATGGCAGCAGGATGATAACGGCTTGATAAGGAGTAGGCAACAGTGGTGAGGAAAACTATTAGTACTGATTATACGGGAAAGGAAGTAGATACGAAAATATGTTTACCCAAAAGTAGCGCAACTGTATACATTGTGACGTCGACTGGAATAAATGTAAGATAGCTGCTGTGATGTTTTACTTCATTGCAATTCACGCTTTGTTAGTGAAGTCGCTTCAGCCCGCGGCGTTCGTTTTTACAAAGGAAACGTAAAGTATCTATCCTTCAGCGCTAAAGGAGTGCGCTTTTTTTTGTTGCTCTGCGTGCTCTCACTATTGGAGACTGATGAAAATAATTTTATATCCTGCACATCATACTGTGTTTGTTTGTTGGTATTCTTCTTTCAAGCAGCAATAGAGCAATGGATCAATGTGAGTTTTTGCAAAGATAACGTTGGAGGACCGGAGAGTGACATTGAATACTTATTATCCCGGAAAAAATTATAATGTTCTTGAGGGAGTTTCCATAGGTAGCTGGTAGTTCGTAGCTGTGTTAGTTTTCAAATTTGGACGAAAATCCCATTTCTAGGCAGTTGGCACATATTTGTATCTATATATAATTATATACATATACTGTTCACGCATATTTTTTTGTATAAAAAATAATAGTTACATTTTTCCAATAGGAACGTATACCTACAGCTCGCCGGGTTGCAGGTTCAAATCATGCCGGTCGACTTTAGTACAGATTTCTTACATATATGTTTTCGTGGCGGGTTAAAAGGGCAAGAGCACACACACAGGTATGTATAAGACTTCTATTTGATCTACATTCACGGATACGGCGCGTGTGTGTGAGTGTGGGTGTGGGCGTCTCCTCTGCATCATTAACTTGGCGTTACATTCGGCTTCATTTACAATTCTCGAGCCTGATTCTATCTTCGTCGTAATTTGCTGACTCTCCTCGCTTTAATTTTAAGTTGGAATCAAAGAAATATCAGAGGCAGATAATTAGGAAAGTCTGTTTACGAGAATCGGCTGATTCTTCATTTTACATTGATTTATTAGACATCAAAAGGTTTTATTATTATCAAAATATACTTAAATCACCTTAGCAGTATTACCAAGGTGCTATAACAAACCTTATAGATATAAATCTACTCTCTTATAAAACCCAAACACGGAGAATTCTGTGATAAAATATTTACTTATGTATCTACTCCAGTATCAACGATAATGAATATTGTAGATATTATTTTTCCAGATTTGAAGAGAAGTAACTCTGCCAGACCACAGATAAAACGTTAACAGTTAACTGGCTCTACTTTTAGGAAGTGTTGATTTAATGCTTACATTGCAATTGTTTAACAAGGGCCCCGATTCTACTAAAGAAATAGTCTTTAAATTGTAATTTTTACGATTTTAATTGTTAAATAACTTAAGTTTTTAATATTTTTTTATACTAAGTTATAATATTAGGTGGTTGTATTTATTAAGTATAAAAAAATATTTTAAACTGTCAATTTTGAGGCAGTTATTTAACAATTAAAATCGCAACAATAACAATTTAAAGATAATTTGTTTAGTAGAATCGGGGGGCAGGTCTCTTGCTATTTACTACTAACAAGTTAGTGAGAGTGCGGAGAAGAATCACCGAAGGTTGTAGCAGTAGTAAGTATGTAATACTATTATTGTTATGCCATAGGTGGCAAACGAGCTACTGGGCGATGGCTAACTAAGGATGGTAGGTGATAACCGTCGCTTAACCTAACACCAGGGGCATCACATAATACGTTGCCAATATTTAACAGCCCTTTTGAAGAACCCCATGTTATAGTTACTCGGAAATGCCGCTGGAGGGAGCTCATTCCACATATTGCAGGTGTGAGGCAAAAAAGATCGCGTAAAACGCACCGTAAAAGATAATTTTAATAAACGCAACTCGATGACTCTGATTATTAATAATTATTTTACTATTATGTAGATACATTCAAAGATAAAGATATAAATATATCTTAATCTGATAATCTATCTATCTTCTCAAACACTGTTTTAAACTATCACGGTTATTTACTAAAGCTATAAAGCTAAGCTAACTGAAGCTCGTTTGCTATATCGGCAGCTCATTCCACAACCTTACCACGGGAAATGTTCCCATAGGGATATGGACTCCGAAACGGCTGGACCGATTTTGACAGGAATTTCACTGGCAGATAGCTGATGTTATAAGAAGTATCCTCCGCGGTGCAGCTAGTTATTTGCTATTATACTTGAACATTATGTTTACAGGAAGCATAATATTTATCAACGACTTGAAGTCTGTTCTTATGTTTGACATTAGGGCCGGTCACTCCGCCTTATAATTATAATATAATTACTTGTCAATGATTTAAATGATCCCGTTTTACTCTCCTAAAACTTGACAAGACGGTAGACTTAACCGTCAGATCAGACAACAAGGGAGATATGGGAGGGTGGCGTGGCGGGTGCGGACGCATTTGGCCTCAATCAGGCTTGATGTCTTTAGTCGAACTCTCCCTGGAAACGACCTTGTCACCCTTTTTTGCATGTGGATTATTAATTAGTGCATTGGTGTCGCTACAAGTTTCTTAGTGTGCGTAAAAAAATTTAAGTGAGCCGTAATTACGTTATTGCGTTCAGCGATTTAGCGGTATGGTGGAGAAAATGTATGAAAAATAGAGACATTTAACCACGAACGATAATTGTACTAAGGCATATCTCCCTTGTTTGTGTGTTCTGATTTATCCCTTTCCTGGTGTTCCCTTGTCTGTTTGTCTGGTTCTAATTTTAACTGTGCGTAATTTATTTTTAAGGCTAATGTATTTGACCTACCTACTATGTATAACCACAGAAAAAAGAAGTAAATAGAACAGAAATGAGAAGTAAAATCTGTCGCCAAGCATTGTGAGTGAACCTTGATTGAACATTCTTATTTAGATCAACGCGTCGAACTCCGCATTCAAAGAACTTGGACCTTACCTTTTTGGGTTAGGTCTCAAAGTTCTTTGTCTGCATCACAGTTGCTAACTGATTTCTAATGACTGACGTTTCGTTTATATGGACGCAACTGGCCTTAACAGCCGTTCTAATTAAAAAAATTATTATTCGTTTCTGTTGGTGTAACGAATCATGTTATAAGGCTAATAAAAAATCTAAATATGAGTTTGGAGATATAGACTTTTTTCTCTGTTTCCATCTCTGTCCATTTCTTCCACTGAGTAGTACATACTCACTACTCACTACTTGACTTACATACAAAATCAGAACAGCTGATGATGACATTACACCAATAATGTCATAAATAATCAAAATAGATAATTATTGATACCTACTCTAGATAACGATAACAGCACGGCAGGCAGAATCGACATAATACAGATATCAGATGCTTATCGAGAACAACTGTCACTGTGTGTGCCTTTCACAGACTCTATTGTCATGTCTCCTGAGACACAAGGTCTATGTTGCCTTAACACTGCTCTATAGGCTCGGCTGCTCTACACACAATGACGTCACGAACCCACACAAATGTACATAAAAAACGTACAGGCTTTAAAAGCAATTAGGAAAATGTTAGAAAAGAAAGCTTAACGAGTGAGGATAATCTGTTCCCCATAATGACGTCGGAGGGAAGGAATTCGCGCGCTTCGCTCGATATCCTTCCGAAAACGACATAACGGCTTAATGCTGATAAATGATAAGGTAAATGTATCGAACACCAATCAAATTATGTGTTTCGTTTAAACAACGCCCCGCTACTTCCTACTTAGCATTATTTTGGGACAAAAAGGTGCACCGTTAGCGAAATTATACGCCGAAACATGAAACGTTATCCGGCTAAATAGCAGTGCAGTCTCCAATCAGCTGTATATGCGTCATCATCAACTATTACAATTGGAACTGCAAACATTGACGAAACTGACAACAATATCACAAATGCCACAATACTGAAATCTAAATAACTAGATAATAAGGTGGCGGTGTCTGCGTACCTGGTGATGTGTGGTGCGGAGCGGTGGTGCGAGGAGCTGCGAGTAGTGGGCACGGTACAGTCGCGAGCGGTGGGGACGCGGACACGGGTGACGCGCTCCGCAGGCGAGCGCCGACTGGCCGCGTCGATCGATACGCAAGCCGTCGCTGCGACGTTCCATTCTTCACTCGGCAGGCGCCAGGAAACCGCTGCGCCGCGCCTGCTGCCACGGACGCTCGGCCAGGAGGCTCGGGCTAGCCGCTGAGCTTCCCTCCGAACTCCTCTACAGATCCAGCGACACGAAGAAGATTATTCAGAGAGCTAAAGACCACCATGGAAAGTTTGCTTTTCTACTAGGAAAGAAGCCGAAGTCTCAAGACTTACCTGATGATGAGAATTGGCAGCCGCTGCTTGTGGACAGTTTTGACGTCAGCAGGAAACCCAGGACATTGTCTAATCTTCCAGGTAAGCTTCAAATTTTTTGAAGCTTCACTACTTCTCCGGCAACGCTCCTTGAAGCAGGACACTGCACTGCAGGAACTGCGCTGGAAGAAACTGTTCCCCGCAGACGGCCGGCAAGAGGTCCAGTAGTCAGCAGTAGTCGTCACGGTCGCGTATGCTATGAACACCCAGCGATGGGTGCTCTGGGTGGTATGGTGGTGTATTCTAATTCTATTGGTGAAATCTATTAAGATAATTTTGTCCATTATTATTTGGGCTATAACTTAAGTTATTAAGCTGTTTTCTTTTTGTAATTATGTAAATAAATAATCCATGATGTTTTAATAATGCTGTCTAATTAGAAGCAAACATTCGTCCTGACCATAATCATATAACGATACCTACTAGCTAAGCGGAAGCAATGACAGCCGGGAGATAGCGATGATGGCCGGGTGATAACGATTATAGCCAGGTGATAGTGATGATATCCGGGTGATAGCGATAATATCCGGGTGATCGCGATGATATCCGGGTGATAGCGATAAGAAGAGACCCCTGCCTTCTGTGAGAGAAGGCATGTGTTGAACAGTGGAGACATGATAAGCTGGTAATGACAATCATAAAAGCACATTATCTAGCGCTCACCTAAACTCAAAGAGAGACTTGAAAACTTGAGAAAGAAATACTCTACTTTTTCCTAAAGAGAGTCAACTTTTTTTACCAGAGAGAGAGCAGGGTGGCTCTTGTACATGTGAAATGGGATGATTTTTTTTTCGCTGCATCAACGTCAAGGTGTGCGGACTTGTAAATATTCGGGACATTCGGGACGTTTTTTTGCGCATACGATCATCTGACCCCAAACTAAGCAAAGCTTGTGATATGGCTGACAGAGACTGATATACATACATATATAGTTTTAAATACATACTTAAATAAATATTAACAACCAGATATAGAACAAACACAAATGTTCATCACACAAATGTTTGTCCTAGATGGGAATCGAACCCACGCCCCCAAGCTCAGAATGCAGGTTCACTACCAACTGGACCAACGGGCTATCTTAGTGTCGTTGTACAGGTATTTTGAAATGTAGGTAAGCTTTCATACATCACTTTGTTATAATGTGTATCTTATTCGAAATATGGCCCGCCAAAGTAGCAAAAACTCCACAGAGCTTCGTTCGTTTTTTTTTCTATAAACACAAATTTTCATAACAATGAAAGTAAACTATATGTCCAATTATATGACGTTGCCTACGGGACCCTACAATATGCGTGTCTTGACAAGATGTAGGGCAGATATTATACTGAAACTAGATAAAATAGTGTTGCTAAATGTTCACCTATGAAAATACAGTGCTTTGACAAGTGCAGTGAAATGAAGTGCACAGCACGACGCTAATAAGCAGCTGGAACAGGATTGCGGTGCGCTTTGTGCGACTTGAAGCCAAATTGTACCTTCACGTGGGTAATTAGCAAGTGAAAACGTTTCTCCTACTCCTGGAATGTCGGTAGAGTGTACACCAAACACCGCTAGGTATGTAATAACAGAACACTGCAGTCTACATGCGGTGTTTCATTTTGTATTGGTGAAGTTACGTGGGTTTCAATTAACGTAGCTCAGAGTGTAGATAAAAATAATAAACAAATTTTCATGGCCAATTGCTTTGATTCCACTTTTATTGTGCTAACCGCTGGACTGTGGAATGCGCTGCCAGAATGAGTTTTACTTGAAGGTTCATTCTACGTAGGTATATGTTTTTCAATATTAAATACACCTCTTTTTTTACTTTTTAATGTATAATGTGTTAGCATTTCAGCCAAGAAATCACCTCCTGAACTATTTTACACACAATTCGTTTACACTTACTTGTTCTCGCTTCGAGGTTCGAGCACCGAAAGAGAGCGATTGCAATGCAACCGCAACTTATATACTGTGTTCATTGACAGTTGTCAGCAGTCAACTGTCAACGAATACATATGATGTTTGCTAATACAGTTTTGATAAAATGGTGTTGCCATTTTATATACATTAAATAAAAATTGTTTTACAAATGTACTAGCTCCTAATCATAACAAAACACTCGTTTTTTTATAGCATGTAGTCTGCACTTGTAACTGTATGCCTTGTTTCTGACATGTAAAGCAAGGACGTACACCAAGTTAGTGTTCATTAAATAAAATGAAATAAATAAACCTTCACCAACATCCCTGTCTTGTTCGAGCCCCACGGGCCGTACTGTCACCTGTTTTAAGCTATTCTGTTTAGGTAATTTCGAAAAGTTGCGCGACCGCTAACATTATCCTGACACGTTAAGGTTCACGTTTGCGTGGTTTGAAACTGAATCGCTTACACGGGCCTAGGCCTCTAGATCATTGGGCTGAAGGGAATTAAATCATGAAGATCTGATGCACCCGGTTTTTTACTTTTAATGGTTTGCGGAAAAACTGAGCGTGGTAGTTCAAGCCGCGCATATAGCTCAGTACCTAAATTAACAAAACGATGGTTCCTGGAGCAGTAACGGCACTGCCTTACAGCTTGTGAGCTCCACGTGCTGGCTCCAGCGTCACTCGGCAACATGCACTGCCGGCGTGTGGCCGGGACTTGCTCTCTACATAACGTCGGCGCGGCCGGGCTCGACACCTGCGTGTAGGGCGCCGGTCAGAACCCTTGTAACTTCACCGTGTTCCTCGGACGTCTGTATGTCACACACTAAATTCGGCCCAAGCATTTATTTGTTCTGTCAGCTGCAAACACGATATAAAAATCGAATGAACACCCCGAATTCTGATCACTTTCTCAGGTTTTCTGTCAGAGCAAATAAATGCTTGGACCGAACATGACTATTTTAATGCAAAAATGTGTATGGATTGTTTGGTCCTCTTTCACGTTCCAACCCTTCAGCGTGATGGTCTGCATAGAGATAGTTGAGAGGACAAAAAGTGAAATGGCTAATGAGGAGATTTCCACGCGGGTGAAGCCTCCGGGCGCAGCTACTTGGAAATTTTGTTTGTTCTTAATTTCTACTTACCTTTGCAGAACAAAGTAAAGTCAGATCTGACGCTCGTTGGCCAAATCTCATTGTATATGTATGTATAGTACTTAACTCTACCAACAGATCAGATCAGGTTAACAAGGGAGATATGGTAAGATATCGAAACGGGTGCGAACCTATCTGGACTAAATCAGGACGAACTCACCGAGTAGTTGCCCTTTTTTGCATGTAGACTGTTAGTTTGTTCATCAGTGTTGTAAAAGTAATTAGTCGCAACTTGTTTTGATTATTAAAGTGTATAAGAAATGTCATGAATGTTCAAAGGAAAAATGTAATTTTCTGTTGAAAAGAACGCCCCAATATTACTTTTGCGAATATGAAACTGATATTTATTTGCTACATACTTGCTCTGGCTTCCATCCAAACGTCGTCGCTTCTAAAGCTAGACTCTCCAACGTCAAATGAACACCTAACCACCTGACATAAAGTCTAAAATCCCTTAACTTGAGTAATAACAAGCTGTGGCAACTGAAAATCGATCAAACTTCATTTGCGTCGAGAACTGAACTTCACGATTCGCTCACAGTTTTCATTCAACTATTTTCAACTGTGAAAAAGTGAATTTTCCACATCCAACCTTCCTTTCTTTTACTTCCTGGAAAACTTCCTTGTGAGAGTGAAGAGGAATACAGCGGTGGCCCATTTCTTGTAGTTCCCTTTATACGGCGCGGTGAGTCACTTTAATGTAACGTAGCAGTCGTAGCTCGAGCATCTTAGTAGATCACTCAATTTCATTTGAAAATAGAATTATATTTTGCGGAACATCGACACTCGAAAGAAAAAGAAGTCAATTTCAGCCAATTATTTTTAAAAGTCAGCAAACTACGCACGGTTTGGTCAGTTTTTGGTTGGGTGAGGAACTATCGATAACCGAAGAGGAATAAAGGTTCTTGAGTGGAGACCACGAACCAGAAGACGCAGCGTAGGTAGGCCTCCCTCTAGATAGACCGACATCACGTGCATCCAGTGGATGCAGATGGTAGGCTTTCGTTCAGTGTGGAGGTTAAAGAGGGAGGTCTATGTTCAGCAGTGGACGTCTTCTGGATGATGACGATGATGATGAGTAACTAGACACCAGGTCTGGCGGACCTGGTGTATCAAATACTTATTGTGCATGCGATATTGTTTCTATCATCGTAGCACTAATAATCTAAGCGTCGCACTTATGTCATTCCGAAGGAAAGTTATGGTGACAAAACTAATGTCACTGGTCTTAAATTAACTCACCTGAGAGTACCGTTAAGCAAAACGTTTAAAAGTAGAGATCACGGCGATGATGAAATGAACTGGTTTTCTTCAGGTAGAATAGCGCTGGATGCACATACCGCATCAGTAGGTGGCAGTTCGACACATCATGGTAATGCTTCCTCTGACTTCCGGTGACAAGGTGGTCTCGATATATCGGTACAGTCGAACAATGGTCGGCGCGATAAGTTTTTGGATCTTGAATAGTAGCACGGGCTATTAGAGTACCTCAATGCTAGGTGCCTTTTAAAATATAACTTTTTCACGATATTTTATTCTACCTGGAACCTTGAAAAGCCAGACAAAGTCGTTTAATGTTTTGCAATATTTTTTGTAGTAGTTTCTTTCCACAAGTTAAAATAAGAATAATAATAACAATGTAAAAAATACTATCGGACAAACAAAACACAGTAGACTAATATCACTATAATCGGTAATCGCCTTTTCTTAACTGTCAGCCCTTTAACTCCTCCACATATATAGTCCTTCATCACATAGTCTCACATCACATATCCTCTGGTTTTTGATTCGTATTGAACATAACACTATGTGCCATATCTGATATCGGCAACAGTGAATTATTTATCCATCTATCTAGCTAGAGAGCTATGGGCCCCGCAGACCTCCAGTCATACCTGGTCTCCAAGTTGACGTCATGGCAGCCGTCCGCCCCCGGCGTGGTGACGCGCCGCTCGGGAGACATCACCCTGGACTGGCGACAGCGACCCTTCGCCTTCCTCAGGCACCAGCTCATCTATAGGCTGGAGAAGAATAACACCTTGCCTAAATGGATAGTCGTCTATAGGTATGTATATTTCGCTCAACACGGACCTCCTAATGGGAAATATATCCACCAACCAAGTTAGAAAATGACATGAACAAAATGCTGGCCGATATCTTGCACAACGTATTAGCCATAGATCTCATACTTATACTACGATGGTATTAGCATTGCAATTCAACGCGGCAATGCAACCAGCATTTTGAGTACGATGCCTGCTGGCAGCTGTTTATTAGATTAGTTTAATTATATATTTTAGTACTAGTTTATTTATTTTTTATTTTTTTGTTTATTAATTATTACAATTTATCATTCATTCATTATTCTAAAACCTACTTATACTATTTATTAATTATAAATATCATTATATAATAAATATCATTATACTAGTTTATTTGTATTTTTCAAGTTGTTTTCGTATTAATTAGTCTAATTAATTAAATTGTTCCATGTAAAAATAGTGAAAAAAGTTAGAAGTGTACCAGCAAAACAAAACATTCAACTTGGTGACATTTTGATTCAGCAGTTAAACACTGTTTTAGACTATCACGGTTCACAACAGTTATATGATTATTATCAAGATTTTTTTCGTGATAAGGTTGTGAATGGTGCTCTCGATATTTCGGCGCAGTTACATGCACCACGTTCACGGGCAGACTGAACAACACGTGTGCTCGCACAGTTCAAAGTAAAGTGCAGTGCTGATGATCTTCTATATACTTCACTCTGTTTCTGACTTCCCTTCGCCTCTAAGTTTTATGGCCTATATTTTGAATCCAATCGAATCGAAACATTATCGTGGGCCTGTGTGTGCCGTACATGCAACATCGTCAGCAAGATATCGTCCGCTGCTGAACATAGACCTCTTCCTTAGAACGCCACACTGAATGACAGCCTGCCATCTGCATCCAATGGATGCCCGCGACTCTCACAATGTCTTTTGTCTATCTAGTGTAAGGCCTAGCTACGCTGCGTCTTCTGGTTCGTGGTCTCCACTCAAGAATCTTTCTTCCCCATGTGTTATCAGTTCGGCAGTTTTGGCCTGCCCATTGTCACTTTAACTTCCAAATCTTATATTATGGGTGACTGTGTTTCTTCGGCGAATATCTTCGTTCTGGATTCTATCGCGCAAAAAACTCCCAGCATAGCTCTCTTTCTCTCTATGCATGCATCTGCGCCAAAATATCGGAAGTTCCATCCACAACCTAATCACGTTAAATATCCCGTTTCGTGTTTCCTTGGTTTATCCCGTGTAGTGTCTATTTGTTGTTGTTTGTAACTCTATTGAACAACCGTGATACTTAGTTTAAAAAGCGTTACACGTATTACCAAAAAAAAATAGAAAAGATGTAATAAATTACATTTATCTACGTCAGAACGCAAACAGCGATTCCATTTCATTAATTAGTAATTTAGTATCGGTAACATGGAGACCCAATTATTGAAATAGCACGTCTGAATAGTTTCGTTTACTACGTAAACAAGTTGTTTGAGTGAATACCTGCCAGTCTGTCACTCACGTTGCATGGAAACTAAACTACACTGTATTCCCTAACGATAACTAATTCGTGTTTGTATTTAGTTAATTTATGGCAGTACAATAACAGTTTATTGACATCACAAGAAAGAGATTACAAGAAGAATACATAAATAAAGATGATACAAAAGGCAGTGAGGACATGGTGTTGGTTGTCTGAATCATGATTAATGTGTGTTATTATGAAACAAAAAAATTATTATATATTAAACTAATAATGATAATAATTATACCAGAGTTTTTTAAACATATCAGTTATCTATTTCTATATATTTCTGTATTTATCTTTAGAGTACTTAAAGAACCGTTTGACTATGTTGCCGATGGTCAAAGATTAACTCATAATCTAAATTAGATCCATCTCATAATCCATCAAAACATAAGTCAGACAGAAGTTGATCAGATGTATTGTAGCCCTCTAATTCTAGTAAATAAATAGCATAAACAAAAAAAACTTATCCTGATTGGATGAAATTTGTAATTCATCAAAACAACATAATATTAAAATATCAGAAAATGTCGAAAACTGGAAAATCACAGGAAAATTCAAAAGTGATTGAATAAATAATAATTTTCTGAATTTCAGTGGCGGAAAGACAACAAAACGGATAGATAACTTAGCACCGAGGCACCCGCATCGATTCAGAGTAAAAGTTATCCTAAAGACTGAAGCTGTGCCACATTTAGCTGATCTGGCGCTACAACATTACGGTGACGAAATCACCATCTATGAGAAAATGGAAGAACTAAACGAAGAATTTGATGATAATAACGACCAAAATGTCAAAACAGGAAATGATAATCACCAAAACGGTGACGGTCGTAAAGATAGTGGTGATGGTATAAATGAATGTGACTCAAACAATGATAAAAGAAACGATAAGTTAACAAAGATCGATATCAAGAAAGTTGTAGAAGCGGTTAAGCTCGTTAATGAAATGAAGAAAAGGATTGATGGTGGTGGCAACAGCAATATTAGGCAAGTAAAAAACATCTAGTAATGTTGCAACATGGTCACAATTTCAGTACAAATAATTCGTGGTAAAAATTATTATAAAAATAAAAATTAAAGAACTTAAAGAAACACGCATAAATGTTAGGGTTCCTAGAAATTGGAGGCTAGATATAGAAAATCATACAAACGAAGCTCGGTGGTTTTAGTTAAATTTTAGAGATGTATCATCACGATGTAACTGATATATAATTTTTATGGTTTAGTAAAAAAAACTAGTAATGAAATTTTCTTTCGTAAAATGATCTTTTAACAATAGTTTAAAAAAAAGGTCAATGACCTTTGAGCGTCTTGAGAACGTCTTTAAATTATCATAGTTTTATCGCTATAACTCAAAAAGTTTTAATCAGAAAATGTTTTTTTAACTCTGATAAGTCCGCGTTTGACCACCAACTCGCCTGTTGGTAAGCGACGATGTGGTCGAAGATGAAGCACGCAGACTTAAAAGATACCTATTCACTCTGGCCTTGAAAAGGCCCAGGTTATATCTCTCAGGAAACAAGGAAGCTGGCAGGTTGTTCCAAACTTTGGCCGTACGGATTAGAAACGTAGAATCGAAATGAAATAATTTTAATTTAAGGTTTTTAATATCACCTATTTGCTTAGCAAATCACAAGTTTCTAAGTCTAATAGTTTAAAAGTGCAGGGGGGACCAACTTTTTGCCAATTTTGTGGGCCATATTTCGCAAAGGATTAACAATGATACTCTAATAACTTTAGTAATTAATTGTTTTTTTTTAAACAAGCTTTTTCGTATTCTTGTCAGCAAACCCTTTCATTGGATACCCATATCATGATGGTATAGATAACAATATTTTATCCGCTATTTTGAATTTCCATATTATTGAATTTATCATCTAGGACCAAAGTGTTTCGGAAGACAAATCCAACGAACATTTTCTGACTGTAGAATAGTATACCCAGTTTGGCTAGAAAAAACATTATTATAGTTAGTAGATAGTTAGATAGTTTAGTTAATTTGCAGCTGCAATAAACCTAGTTGGCTGGAGTCGCAGTGGTCCCCGGAGACGTGGACCAACACAGACACTAACGGCACCTCGCCCGTCTGCTTCTGCATGGCCGTCAAGTGCGGATACCTCAAGCAGGTACGTTACATTCTAAAAAGAAGACTCTTCATTGCACAAGAACCTACATTGGCATCAGAATACTTCTGCAGGGACTACTGGCAACATTCTAGGTCCATAAGTTTTGTAATGACGGTTTTTGATAGCTTTACCATATTAAATTTAGATTAAAGAAGTTTCTTATTGACAAGGCATATTATACCATAGATGAGTATTTTAAAGATAAATGATAAAATGTTAATGTATTATGTGAAAATAATCTGTACCTACTATAATTATATTGTAATTTGCACACCTTAGAGGTTGGATATAGAGCGACTTTATTTTAAATTAAGACCTATCATGTACCTATATTCTAGCAAATAAATTATTTTGATTTGATTTGATTTGATTTAAATCTTTCAAAATTTGTAATTTAATAAAATTAAACCGTTGCGTCGTTAAGAAAAATATATATTGAGACCGTAGTACTGAGAATTATTGACAATTTGTACCTAGATACAACTATTTTACATAGATTATCTTATTTCGTTAGGTAAAAAGTTCGTCAAATGCCGTTCCAAAAAAAGATAAATGCGTCCAAGATAAGAGGCAAATTAAAACAAACGAGCTAATTTAATCAAGTTATTTTTTATTCAAGTTAAATTTATTCATCAAATTAGTTTTTATCAAGTTGTTTATAAAAAAAATTAAGTGGGGAAATAAAATAATTTGAGCGGAGTGAGTCATTCCATTACAGAAACTGTTGGTGACAGGAAGGGACAACTCTCTAGACGATAAAATAAATAAAATCAATAGCAGTGTCCCAGAACAATTAATTTCCATCGCACAGACGGCGCTTCGTTCTACAGTTAAAGTGCATCTTGGAAGAAACGGAAAATAAAAACGTATACATTTAAATTATGTAACTATGTAGCCTGCCTGTACGGACCTACCTACTGCCTTTATTTGTTGCACTGGACACTACAGCGACAACTGAACTAGTATTATCTTTTTTTATCTCTTTCACTATATTTTTCTGTTTTGTTACGTTTTTGTTGTGCACAAAATAAATGTTTTCTTTCTTTTCTTTCTTTAGCCTTGTTGATTTTTATCTTAAGTCGTGATCTCTTGAGCAGAACGCAAAACGCTGCGTTGAACGCTATGCAATAGACATTGAATTGTATGAAAAACGTGTAGAGTGGTCAGTTGTTTTGTTGAAGCAAGCGTCAGCGGTGAGCAGTTGGCTCGCTTGCCGCGGCGATGTGCATTCACATCAAGAGCTCTACCAAATATATATTCCTGAGATTCGTGTGTTTACGTACGTCATTCGTTAGTTATTAATGATTAGACTATGTGAAGCAAAAGCAAAAGTATCACAAATAATAGTTTTGCATGGCGTCGCGTTCTCGGATTAGAACAGCAAAAACACCGAAATTGTCATTTCTACTTTTTATAAGATGTAAACGTGAGTCGTGAGTGGCGCGTTCAGTGTGTGTGTGAGCCGCGGCTGCAGCCGTGCTGGATGTATGTGCAGGTGCAGGTGATGGTCGAGGAGCGTCCGGAGCTACTGGACGTCGTGAACTCCAACACCGGGCACACGCCGCTCGCCACCGCGGTCAAGAAAGGTACTTTCTTATGACACTATAAGTTAGTTAATATTACTGCATTCACACTCCTACTTCGTACTACAGACAGACGGAGATCTCTAGTGGCTTTATCACCACTAATAATCTACCTCAATTTTTGGAGTTCCCGCTAAAGTAGTCTCGTACTGAATTTTTTCCCCAGAAGTTCGATGGCAGTTACATTACATTCCCGACCTGGATTTGTTGCAATTAAATTCCCAGTAACTAGTCCCTTCGGTTAATGAATTTTGTAACAGACAATGATGTTAATTTCTTTGTAACTTTTCTTGGTTGTAAAAGTTTTAGAATTTACCTTTGCCCAACCGATTTCAAAAAAGAGATTCTCAACCCAACGGTTTTTTTTTTTGCAATTATAATGTTACGCTTGTTTTTTTCGCATTATTTATACTATAGTCATTTGTTTCATATTAAATATTGCACATGTTCTTGTAAATTAGGTTTTTATTTTTTATTTTTTTATTGTGTATTTTGATTCTCCACGGACTCCTGGGTCCGTGCCTTTTGTCAACTTTTACAATTTATTTTTTTAACTATTCCTGGTGTTACATAAAACTAATGACTATACAAGTAAAAGTGTCTATCAAAACTCGTGTAAATTAGGTTAAGTAAGTGTACTGGTAAATAAAATATTTTGTATTGTATAGTACAGGTAGGTAGGTAGGTACGTATATATAAAATTTACTTAAGGCCTGTACTGCCCTGGCTCATTGCTCTCTCCAGTGTAAATCAACTTAAATTAAACATTATGTAACGCTATTTTAATGATTTTCTTTATTGAATAGAATTTTAGCGCAAGTGGAATATTGTGGAATTAATTCCGTTTGTAGAGCTTTCCACAATTAGAATTTCTATCAAATTGAGATTAGTTCAGACAATATTATTATTGAGCATACAGAATGGATAATACTGCTGAACTGAAACTGAACTGTTATCGAGCCAAGCACTTGATGCGAAATTGCTAATTATTATGTATATTTTTATTATCTGGCGTGAATTTGCACTGAGCAATGGCGGGTGGATGCAATGCAATTACAAAGTTGAGCGGTAACCGGGATATGGAAATATGGGGGTATTTTTAATGTGTTTTGTTTCTTGTTTCTATAGCACTGCGTGAAGTCGGGGCAATGTTGTTGTTTACAGACGGCGAAGCATCTTCTTTAGAGGAGTTACCGGAGACGGATGATTTTACAAAGTTCAGTGAGACAATGCGTCTGACAGCTGCAATAACATTGTTAAACATATATTTTTTTACTTTAGTATATTGGCCATCAGCACAGTCTTACGTTCAAATAGCTAGAAAATGTATCAGAATTTACTATTTTCTTCAAGTTTTTTAAAATGTTATGAGAACTGTCAACGCATTCTTTCATCCGCCGCACTTTTGGCGTTATACCATTTGTTTACACGATATGAACTCTGGTTAAATTGTCCATCCAACCATAAAAAAAATAAAGCATTGTTGATCTAGAAACTCTACTACTGAATGAATTAATCTCTGTACACGAAGATAATGAGATGAGAATATGACATGTATGTTCCAGGAGATATAAACACAGTCAGGTTCCTACTGACCCTGGGAGCTGAAGTAGACCAGCCGTCGCTGGCGGGGCAGACGCCGTTACACCTGGCCGTGCTGGCCGGAGACTTGGCGCTCACGGAACTGCTGCTGGAAAAAGGGGCTGATACTAAGGTACCGTACTGATGATCCGGGTAACAAAATCAAATCGTTTCAACTGTATTAGAGCCAAGAGTCATTAGACACTCTTTTGGCAACAAGTGTGGAAAATATTCTTCAGCTAGTTTCCGATCTGCGTCATTAGACCAGGCTGGCTATTCCGGTGCATGCGTCACTGTTTCTGTCTTCGTCGTACTTACGTCAATCCTAAGGTGAGTGACGGTGACAGAACTAATATCACAGGTTCTGGAATAATCCACCAGGCTAGACTAGTCTAGTAATTAACTGTAATAGGAAGATCCTACGCCCTGCGACTGAACCCGCTCTGAGCCTCCACCACCTCTCCGTCCAGGCTCGAGACTGCAACGGTCTCCGCGCGGAGCACTACGCAGTGGACTCGTGTAACCTGGAGATGCTGCGGTACATCCTGGACCGAGGAGACGTCACGGCGAGAGATTACAACGGCTGGACGCCGCTGTTCAGAGCAAGTGAGTTGAAAACGAAAATCATGAAGAAAAATCATAATAATATGAACCAATTTCTAATTCTTCTTTTTTTAAATGTACATCCTAAGCAGCTGCATATTGTAGTCAGGTTAAAAAGCTTACACAATACATTCTTTAATAGGTACCTCTTTTTTATATTCTCGGGTTTGCTAAAAGTGCGATAAAACTGTCAAATGTATGGTTAGAATTTTTTCAACTCACTTGAAATCCTGTTTTCAATCAGGGTTAAGATTTTCTAATAACTGTTTCTTTTATATTAGTAGAGGTCTACGTTGTCACTACCTCGTAATGATGGTAAACGTCATTGTGGCCGAAGCTGGAGTACGTAGACTAAGAAAGTACTTTTTCACTCCATGTTATTGTCATTACAGTCTTATTGTACAACATTTCAGTATATTTAAATTTGTCCGCTAATTTCTTGCATTTCAGTATGTCAAGGTGCAAGAACATCCATAGTGGAAGAGCTGGTGCAGCGAGGCAGCCACGTGGACATTGTGGACAGCGCTGGGCTACCACTCATGTCTGCCGCCAAGCTGTTGAGGAATCGACAGTAAGAACTACCATTTATTATTCATGTGAAGAATGGAAATATGATAATAACAACAATTGTAGCTCTTACATTTTATGAGTAAACTATTTAGAATAAATAGGTTCAAGTGCACCAGCATCATATGAACATGTTATATGTTCACTGGAACACGGTTTTTAGTTAGTTTGCTAAGAAAAAAAAAAAAAAAAAAAAAACTACAACAAAAAATCTACAACTTTACAGACTATTTTAACCCAATGTAGGTAAGCATACTTTGGACAGCAATAGATCACTTTTTTTTGTTCACAGTCACATGGCGCACATGGGATAAAGACATCTTAAAATTGGGCTAACAATTGGCAGCCTTATCGCTATGAGCAATCTCTTCTAACCTTGCAACTCTTGCTTGAGCAACCTTAGCATGGAGCCACTGTTTCAAACTATTACGATTGTTCACTAATTGCATTATTATTGACAGAATATTTCCATAAAATTATTAGCTATCCGGTCAAAAATTATATAACTTAGCGTAGAGATTATAAACAAAAGAGAAAAAGTACATTCTCACCTGATGGGTAGTAACGAGGAATTTAAAGATGTAGTACGTTTGCCTAATAAATTCCTATTTCTCCCAGACTTGATCAGACCCTATTTGTACAGAGACGTAACCACAACTGAAAGCAGTACGTTTTCATTTCTTGTAACTCTATTAAAGATTTATGAGATAAGCGTTATGTGTAAAATAGCAGCAAAAAACTTTTCCAGATAAATAGATAGCCAATATTTTAATTTCATGTTAAAGTTTTTGGGTATGTTTCCAGCGGCAAGTCGCGCGACAGCGTGATGCGGCTGGTGGACCCGCAGTACCCGCGCGAGAAGGCGCTCGCCAACTTCACGCGAATCACCAAGAAGATCCACCACGTGCGCTCGCTGCTCAACATCAACTAGCGTCTCCCTCAGACCAGCCACTCGTAGGCTAGAATGATACGACACTTATCGACGTCATTCCGGTTGATGATTTCATTACTGCTTTGTGTTTGCTAACTTTTTGTAATAAATACAATTGATAACCGAGCGGTTGAATGTGCTCTTTACAATCTGACGGCACCTGGTTTGATCCTTGACCCTGCATCAATGACTTAATATTTAGTACTGAAATTAAATATGTACAATTACGATATCATCGATCAAAAACAGTGAAGGAAAATATCGTGAAGAAATCGGTATGTCTAAGAACCTCGCAAAGTTCAAAGACATTATGACATTCACTAATATACACTGGACCAGCATGGTGGAGCAGGACCCATCCTCTCTCTGAGAGAAAACCTGTGCCCGAGCGAACCCATGAACATGAAAGGCTATAATTATAGAATATTTATGATAATATGTATAAAGTTTAAACTTTGTTCATTCTATTTCAAAATTGCACCAGTCTCAGAATTAATTATCTGTAAGTAAATAAAGATTGTATATTGTTGATCTGTTGATTGATTGTTACAGTGAAATATCAAGAGAAATTAAAATAAGACAATCAAAAATGTAATACTAATTTTATTATAATAAACATTTAAAAAATATTTACAAAACCCTTATATACTAACGGAGTATTGAATTGCATCGCGTAAGTGGTAACAGGTGTGGCTTAGAATAACTTGAAGACGATAATACTACGAGAGAGGAAGAAACGACGCCCACAGCTAGACCCATACAATCAACATAACCGTGTGAAATGCATTCGATGGCAAGGCTTAATTATAGTCCAATAAATAAGTTAATTTAATAATTTAGATTATTCTTGACCATAAAATTAATAATACTATCGGAATCGTCAAAAGTCTTTGAACGCCCGCAGAATTTGTTAATTTTTCTTCATAGTCGATTTGGTTTCGCGTTAGACTGTGTCCGTTTGTATGGAGTTGTTCGACTTCTCCTTTTTCGAATTGTGTGGTTTTACTTTCTCTTTTGTTTCTTTTTTTTGAATTATCTTCTTGGGTATTTTCTTCTTCTTCATAATCTTCTTCTTCGTCAATGTCATCTGGTTTTACTGTTACTTCGTGTTTTTCACTGCCATCAGCTTGCAAATCATCAACATTGATTTTCTCCGGTCTATGAAGATTAACTAGTTTCAATTTTGTTGTTCTTGAATTGATGTCTGGCATTTTGAGTTCTGAGTCTTTAACTACGTGAGGGGAGACAGGAGGTGGAATTTCTCCTTTAAAAGGGCCAAATTGTGGAGATTTTAGTAACAATTCAGTGTTAGCAGGAAGCTTGGAAGAGAATATTTTAGAATTTGTTTTATTTACATCAGGAATGCTGGTTAGCGTTGCAGCAGAAACAGTTTTCCCATCGTATGTGGTAAAAGTTTGTTCACTAGAAAGCTTTTGTGAGTGTTCTTTGGGAAACTTTGGATCCGGTGGTAAGTAATGTGGACTGACTCTATCAGATTCCATTACCATGTCTGGGACTTCTCTATCCATATTCTTTTTACTAAATAAAGCATTTAGCTCAGATTCTGTCTTAACGTAAACAGGATGAGGTCTATCTTCTTTTGCGTGGTTTTTCGGAAACACTTCTTTTGTTCTATCATTTGTTGGTAGTAAATGGTCTTCGGGTGAAGGTATAAACATAGGTTCAAATGTTTCAGTCAGTTTTTCACTGGGGTATACGTGATTTATGACCTGTGGCGATTCTTCGTAGTCTTCTTCAACATCAGTATCTTCACGTCTATTAGAGCTTGGATTTCCTTCATATTCTGCTATTCTATCCTCAGCAGCCATTAAGGGTTCTCTTATGATTGGCTTGAAACCGCTTTCAACAACAATCGAATCTGGTTTGAACCCAGTATTCATCGCAGGCCGAACAGTTGCAGAATCAGCAGATTCCCCAATAAAATCTGAAGACTGGATTTCATTTTGTGCTTGATGTTGGTTGCTCAACTTGATGCGATGAGTTGTCGAATGGAAATAATGTGGAGGTGGAGTAGGAGGAGTTCTTATAATCTGAGGTTTTGTCTGAATCATCTGTTGATCCAGAGGCAAAGGATGTTCCATTGGTTTACCTAGTATGATCTGCCCGGTTTGATACGTTTGAGGAGAACTATGTTGTGCTATAGCATCGATACCACCTGGCAGTGTGATCTGGCTCTTGACAACTTGATTGGCAATTATATCAATTTGTCCTAAGCTTAACGTCTGACTCTGAGTCGGCAAGGCAACCTGCGAGCTACCAGAAACAGGTTTACCTAAAATGACACTTTGTACGGGACCGTTTATTTTAGGTGGCTGCTTATGTTGGATTTGGTTAAACGTAGGCTTTGAGTGCAATGAGGGCATTGATTTCATTGGTGGTATGTTACTTATTGGTGGCCGGTTCATGTTTGGTGGTAAGCGATTACTCGGGTACTTTTGAGGCTTCTTTTGCATCGTGTGAGGGCCATGACCATTAGGCATTGGTAATGGATATCCACCGTTTATCCTTTGAAACATCGGTGGTGGCCTTCGCATTTTAATTTCTGGAGGAGCTGGTCTTCTAAACGGAGGTCTCATATGCCCACTTGGCTTTGGTCCGTTTGGTCGCATAACCGATTGAAGAGTCAAAGGCTTTTGGTTCGGAGGTAAGAAATATGTTTCAGGTATTTTACCGGTTTCGACAATATACTCCTCGTTTTCCCTTATAGGTTGTTCCGGAACAAACATTTCCTTCACTTCTTCATGGACTTGGTATTGGCTGAAAGGTTTCATCGTCGAAACGTCGTTCCTCATGTCATCCTTCATTTTGCTCTCAATATTCTCGACGGCTTGAATGACTTCCTTGATTTGTCCTTTGGAAATTGGCAATTCATACTCCTGTTCATTTGCATACAACTGGTTTCTATCATCCTGCTCGAAAATTTCGCCCGTGAGGCCGCTAATGCCGCTGAAATTGTCATAATTGTTTTTCGTATTGATTATTTTCTCAACTTTTTTGCGTTGATCTAGGATATTGTCCGGAGCAACGCGGCTATGTACCTGTATGGACTCCTCGCCATCAAGATCTTCCGGAAGAGCGATGGTCTCTATGACGCGACTCTCTTCCGCCTCTGTCTCGTCACATTCATCTAAGACGTTGATCTTCCACCCGAGATGTCGGTGGGTGTAGCACTGAAACATAATAATAGATATTAAAATAATATCTTCATACAACAACACGTGAAACAATCACCATCAGATAGTTCAGAATCGAATCTCATGCACAGAGAAGACTTGAAGGCTGAAACAGAAAACAGATGAAAGATTATGTACATAAGGCATTTGCAAATGATGTATCTAGAGAATAGTGTTAGATAGTATGTAAACCAATATCATTGAAAACTAAATTTATACATAAATGTGAATCTAGTTTTGTTACATAAATTATTGTTCAGTCAAAATGTCATGTACTTTGACTTGTAATGTCCTATACCAGTAAGACGATAATTTAATTTACAAGTTGATGTATCATGCCGTTCCATTCATGAAATATGATGATATATGATGAGATGAAAAATATAGACGCTCAGTATTATAAGTCCTAATCATAGTAAGTAAGAGAATATGTTCGAGAGATTATCATGCAATATACCAGCAGATGAGTCACCTGATAGTAAACTGTATCGGGGGTATTCTTATCAGGAGTCCAAGTAACAACTCCAGGGTCTCCTGACTCGCAGACGAGGGTCAAAGAACGTTGGTAGGCCCCAAAGGAGGGGTACTCATCTGCTTCAGGGCCCTCGGAGTCAGGAGTCCAGTTACAGAGACGGCCCACGCCAGTTGGAACCAGATCACCGGCACGAGAGCGCCGGACGCCCGCATAGATTTCTATTCCCTGGAAATAACATTTAATATGATTTGGATTTATTTAGAAACGCAAAAACTTCAAACACGCAAAATTTCTTGGCAAAAAAAGGTGTTATTGCACGAATAAAATTGTATGAGTTTTGATGTAAGTACTTCCACGTCACACGTCACACACAATGGGCAATATCAAAACTACAAAATGTGCAGTTCTTCAAATTATAGTGATAATATAAACTAGTTATTCCGATTCTTATCCGAGAAGAATATCTTCTACTTTACCAACTCCACTAAATTCTTTCGATCCAAATGGACTTGATTAAAAACAAAGTCAATTATTGTTAATAGAGTCATCAATATGCTGATGCTTAGACCATAAGGCTGCAAACCTAGCTCCGTGGCAGTACCTTCTTTTCCTCGTCATTCTTGTGATAGTACCCGCCCACAGGGTCGTTGGTGATGTAGAAGGGGTGGTACTTGGCCGGCACGCTGGGATCCACGCCTCCTTCCGTCACGAATGTATACTTCCTGCCGCGCACCACGTTGATCTCCGGGATCAGGAGCCCGTTGATATACCACGAGATGCCCCAGCCCACGTGACCTGAAACAATTCACAGTTAAGGATCAGTTTTACATCCACCCTGCAAGCGACCTCGGAAATGAACTACGAACTAGCAATCTGTCGTAAGTCTACAAGTTCGTAAATATGCCAGTGTATTCCTCCAAAAGTCGACCTTCCTGTTGGACACCGAGGTAGGGTTTCAGAAGGTACTTAAAAAAACACCATTAACGTGAAAATTAAGTATTTGGAGGAACAACTGAGTATTTAGTGTCTTTTGCGTGGGGTTTGACATAATCCCAAATTCTTTTTTAACGAAAATAAATATTGAAGAAAAAAAACACAAGTTGGTACACACGAGTTTAAATGTACGTGCGACAAGGTCAAAATATAACAAAAATATATTTTTCCGGCGACATAGATAGAAGTAGATATATTTACCAGTGATAGCGGAGTATCCCTGCTTCCCGCCAGTGGGTCCCATCTGCGCGTAGAACACTCCGTCCGGCGGCTCGTAACACTGGATGGCGGGGATGTCCCACGGCTGGACCTTGCTCACTGGCCGCGGGGTCGGCACCGGGTTGGGTTTGATGCGGGAGCTCTGGAGTATTAATAGTATCGAATATGGACTTTTAACACAATTTTAAATCTACACGATACTGAAGATCTTCAAAAGAGGATACGCTTCGTTTCTCTCATTCAATTTCTCTCTTCCTCTCTCTCTTCCTCTCTCTTTTCCATTCTTTCTCTCTGTCATTCTCTCTTTTTGTAGGTTGAAGAGCCAAAGTGTTAAAGTTTTTAGACTGCCCGAAAACATCTAACCTTTACAATCGTGTTATTCCTTGTTGGTTGTAACCAACAGTATGAGTGCATTTTGTTATAGTTAATAGTTTATAATTGTAATCTTACGTTGTCCTTGACAGGCTCCCGCTGGTGGCTGTGGTGGTGCGGCGCCGCCGGCCGGTGCTCGTCTTCACTCTCGGGCATGGGGCAGTTCCACACTGGCGGGCGACCGAACTCCAACAACTTATCGCCCTGACTCGAGGAGAACACACAATCAGTTTATGAAAGTGAAAAACTCAAATCTTAGGCTCTAATTATTAGACTATTAAAACATGACATTTACTACATCTTATGTAAGATGTACTAAAACATGTTATGTAAGATCTGTATGCATACATATTTCCCATTAAACATATTAGTATTGACCAGAGCTTAATTTTTCGAGCATATTCTTAGACAAGAAACTTCTTTTGTCTTCTTACTGAGATTAAAATGGGAGTGCAGGTGACAAAAACAATACAAATTAGCTGCTGAATCAGCTCGCTGTATAGTATTGTACCAGTAAAAAAATTATCGTACAAAAATGGAATTACGTTTCCTTTGAATTATGAAAGCGGGATGTTGACGTATGAATGTTTACCTTGGTGAAGTGGTGATGGTAGGAGACCTCGTCCCTGGAGTTGAGCGGCCCCAGCGCCCAGATGACGGGCTGGCTCTGGTTGGTGAGCACGGGCAGGTCCAGCCGGTCCGCGGCCTTCAGGCTGCGCTGGTACGTCACTATGGAGTACCCGTTCACCAGGGCGGCGTTCAGCACGCGGATGGAGTTGGTGCTCTCCTGGGGATCGACATTTCGTTCATGTTTTAGTGAACAAACAAACAAAGCAGTGTTTCCTTCATAAATAAACGTAAGACAAGTAATGAAATGAAACCTACAAAAGAATTTTTTTTTGTAATGACTGCAGTAGGTCAATTTGTGATGTCTATCTGTTAAATATTTAAGTTAATAACATCATATCTTAACTATTGAAATAGTTTCGACAGTTAATTTAATCAATACTTTTTTTGTATAAATAATATTTATGGTATTTTTATATCATCTCTCTAGATTTGTACGCCTACAAACTAGGCAACACATGATACAAAGTGACAAATATGTTAACCCACCTATTGTACATGCGTTTTTAAATGTGTGTATGATTTACTCGTGTTTTGTGCAAATTAATTATCTTTATCTACTGTTTACTAAGTTAAATATAGTGTAACCCTGTTTACAATCAAAAAGTCTCAAGCCTTAGCCTTAGAGTATCTATAATTAGAATGTGCCTACACCAGCCACCTACAAGCTATATCTCTCTGGTTACAGCCTTCGCCTGACTGACCTGCGAGTGACTCCGGCTCTCGGTTCACTGCCCTTTATTTGCTACAAAGCAATCTATCTCAGATTACTATCCACCTCGGGACCTGAACTGAACATAGATATTTATAGGTGGGGAGATGCACGTAGCAATAGTTAAGGATATTATTTTTGTTCCATAAAATTGAGCCTTTGGCTTTTACACAAGGTCCAATCTATCTTCTCACAAAATTATACTGCAATTGTTTCAACGTGATTGAAATGACAAACCAGCTAAAACTTATCATTTAAACAGCTAGAACATTCAGTAAAAAATAAACATCACCTTATCTCGGTGAAACTGTTTTTCGTTCTATTACTTTACACCTAAGGGTAAAACTTAGAGGGATAGATGGACCAGACGTCTAATGTTACGCTATGAACTTAGAGGGATACATGGACTAGACGTCTAATGTTACGCTATGAACTTTGGATTGGCATAATTCCACTTTTAGACGGATCTTAAGGGATTCCCGCTCCTCTCACTAGTGCACACGTCGGTGCCCATCAAAAAAGCATAACATTTCACTGGTTAACAAAACCATAGATGCTGCTAGAAATATAAGTTAGTAGATATAAGCTCAGCTCCCTACCTATTCCTTACTCGCTTCACCTCTTGCGTTTAATATCAGTCAGTGTTAAATATTAGGGCAAGATGTGAACTGTAACTACTATGAACTAACCTGTGACTTCTTATAACTGAACTCTAAGCTATACCATAACCAAGCCTTTACCTTAGTGTATAGTAACTGCTTCTTATTCTGTGTCCTAGTGCGGCTCTCCGGAGTCTACGGAATTCAATTAGGTACCAAGTCAAGTGTTCTGGAGTATGGAGAGACCATGAAATTATATTCAGCAGGTACAATGACGCTTGCACGTGAGTGAATGCATTACGCTCTCTACCGACATGTCTGGCGCTAAATTTATTAGCCTAATAATTTGATAGGAAATTGATTTAACATACTTTTTAACCGACTTCAAAAAGGTGGAAGTTATTACCTAATTAGTTCACAATGACAAAGAAATGTCTATTTGTTACCAGCAGAACAGTTTGTGTCGGTGACTCTCTTACCTATACTCTAGCGTGATACTTGACACTGATCAGCTTACACGTGTGCTTGGCCACGCCACGTCATGCCAGGGCACGCCACGCCACCCGACTCAACGCCACGCCACGTGTACTCACCACGAGTCTCTCGTCGGGGCAGGAGCCGCTGACGCCCGCGCACTGGCTCTTGGCGTCCAGGTAGTAGTCCACCGCCGCGCCCTTGAGCGTGGCCTTGTCCACCCAGGCCACCACCACGTCCCCGCCCACCATCTGCGAGTGGTGGGGATCGCCTGATAACCCGAAGGACATGTATTCGCCGTCCTCTGGAAACATACACACTTTGTAGTAACATGTCAAAGGAAAAACTAATATCTTTGCTTAGTGAATTTCGAGGGAGCACATCTTAATTACTTATCTGCCCCATTCGATATCATTTCTTAAGACTGGCGAGTACTTTTCTACAACTCATATGAAACTGTATACAAGACAGAAACAGTACATTTAGTATCTAAGTCTTGAACCACCCGTTTGTATATACAATTTTGCATTTCCCCCACTTTCACTTCCCCTCCGAGCAGACTAGAAAGGGTGAGGTTTTCATGCTACCTTTTTCGAGAGGAGCAAGACCAGGCCATCTGTAGGTTCCCAATAAATGTTCCCCCTTCTTCCCAACAGGCCTAGCAAGTAGCAACGTACCGCGACAATCTGTCGTCGTCACTTTCTGTCGAGTGAGAACGTGACAAGGCTACGTTAATAAATACGCCTGTCTCGTTTACACTCGATCATAAGAGTAGACACATTGTGTGACAGCGCACAAGCTTCTTGGTGTAAACGGACCACGTGACCAGCGACAAGCTCGCTGGTCACGTTGTCTCAGACAGTAGGTATTCCTGACCCTCGTGCTGGACCGACCTAGTTTGGCGACGAGCTGCAACACGATGCTGTCTCCGGCGACCGCCCAGCGCACCTCAAACGCGAGCTCGTCCTGCAGCACCTCGCAGTTCAGCTTCGACTGTCGACAACACAACACGCACGTCACTCACCGAACCCGACCGTATACAGACCAGCCGGGGCCAAGTTAAGTTTATTTCTGTTAAAAGTTGTTATGTCTGCCAAGTGCGGGACAACTATCGAGATACAATCACTATACAGACAGTCAAATATCTTCGTCGTCGTACATACCTAGACATCAATTATATAGTTCGCAATGCCACATTTACTCCAATTTAGACGTTATGTCGCTTGCAAAGTGTTCAACTTTGCTTGTCCGCTATGTCATCGTAGCACTGGCATCGCGCGGCGTTGTTGTCGGATTGCGGTTGCCTTATAACTAACAAAAAAGTCGGCGCAATGCGAAGAATTTTTGGTTCGGACATATTTTTTTGCACGTTTGTGCTCTATAGGCATTGTATCTCGATGAGGACAACCACAGAAAAGAAAAGTTTTTTTCGTGTCTGTTAGACCAACACGTTGGACCGTGACTCATCAGGAAAAAACTTCCCTTTAATACAACAGGTAGTGCGTAACGGAATAACAGTTCCCCGAGGCACTACTGGTAGTGTCACGCAGTTGTGCCACGGGTAAGTCACGCAGGACTCCTTCCTCGATCTCTAGCTTCACTTGTTCCCGGAGACGTTGAGATGTCGACCATCATACTTGCCTTTTTATAAATCTTAATTTCATATATTTGAGAACCGATCCACTACAAGACAAGATTAGGTTCGTGAAACACTGCAGTTGGTAGTGTCGTTACCCGCGGTCACAGTATCGCTATGAGATCGTTAAAACTTCCTCGGACCAAGTTTTGTAACAGCAAGTAGAGAACTTGAACTGAAATTTATAAAACGTTTTGCTACGAGTGGACACTTCCTTCAAGCAAAATATTTTTGTTCCAGTCGCGATGTTTTACAACTACAAATAAAATATCGATACAAAAAACCGAATTCAAAATTAGAAAGCACTCGAACAATTGCCGAATCAACAATGTCTGTGCAACATTATTCATACTACTGGAGCTGGTTAAACACTACTCATAACTTTGTTAATGATTTTGTAGTGAGGCTTATTTGAGAGCCCTCTCTACATAAAACTAAGAACCTCGCAAATTTGTTTACAAATAAATCGGAGTAATTGGTGTACAGACATAAAAGAAAAACTTTAGAACCCTAAAGTCAGATAAAATTGTGTGAAAACTACGTCAGTATCCATAATCATCAGCAACATCATCATTTCAGCCGTAGGACGTCCACTGCTGGACATAGGCCTCTCCCATCGATCTGCTAAAGAGCCGGTGGGCCGGTGAGGCCAGTGTCCACAATACAAATTATTTACTTTGATGGAGGAACAGTCACAGAAATAAACTTAAATGTTATTGTTCCAAATGTGAATTGTTATAATGCATCAGATTGTTCGGGTCAGTTACAAGGGATGTATCAGGGCCATTTCAATAAGCTGTGTACAGTTTACTTTCTGTATTTAATTATGCGTGTTCCGTGTTGTTAGACAAGTAGTACTAGTGACATTGCGGAACACATCGCAAGCATCGCTAGTGGCAACTCCTTGTGTCATTAGAGCTTGATCAAAGCCGTTAGACTAGCAACATTGCCCCTTCGACACCATCAAAGTGGCAAATGCTCTGCTTCGATGCAGTCTCACAAAGTTGTCATTGTGCCAACTTGTCCTGGCTCGAAGCCATCCTAAACTTGCAACGTTGACCTTCTTTGGAGGTACAGAAATAACTTAACTCTAACATATGTTATAGAGATTAGTTATTTAATTTTGTCCAACGATTAAACCTTCAGTCAAATTGACCCAATCTCGTGTTAAGCTCCGGGATAAAACTATAAGCTCCGCGGTAACAATGGCGTGAGCGATCGACCCGGGACCGGGTTCCGTATGTCGGAGACGGCATTATTTCACGGTACATTTGCTGGACCTTGGCCACCCCTGGGCTTCGGTTCAGAGTAACAACAGATCAGAAACACAACTAATGATAATGTTCATATACTATACTAAGGCAGAAATGAAGCCGCTCAGCGTCTAACCGAGTGTTTTTCGCAAGCTCGAGAGAATGTCGAATTATAATGATGTACTACCAACTTTGACCGCATCGTGACTTGCACTACATATTAGTGCAGGTCACGATGCGGTAATGGTGCTAGTTGCAATCCTATTGCATGTAATGATTCGCTCGCAATCTCAGAACGAGTGAACGAAGCAACGAAGCCAAACAATGCACTCAGCATCAGTTTACCAGCATCGAAGCATATCAATGTTACCACTTTTATAGTGTAACTGTTTTTTATACAGATTTTATCTACGTTTGGCCACCAAGTCGCCTGATTATGTTGTTGGTCTGAAAGCATCGATACGACGTGACGTTAGTTATCGACTAACTCGATATGATGATAGGAGGAAATGATGAGCTATCCTTCTGTAGATGAGTAGTTCGAGGGTAGGATGGGAGCGCCGCCGGCCGGCCCGGCCGCGGCCGGCGGGTAATCGACTGCGAGACCCTCGGTAGAAGGTAGTAGTTAGGCGCAGGACCTCTACCAATAACATCTGACGTGTAACACACAGAAACAATACGTACGTTTACTTTCTATTAACATTTTAGTTGGCAATGTTTAGATGTTCAAAGTACTGTGACGTTCCACTGACTGTGGAATGGTCACACCACTTTGTAAGAAGGTTTTTTCTCGTCGTTTTCGAGAGGAAAATAAACGTGTTCCTGATTCCTGTGCAGTCTGCATCGCGCCTGTTGTGGCATCGTTGCTCCCGAGCGACTGAACCGATTTTGATTTAGTTATTTTTTTGTTTAAAAGGTTACTTAATCGAGAGTTTCCTTAGCTATCATTTAAGAAAAATCTGTTTAACCTTTTAAATATTATCAACTCTTTTATTGAAGGTTTAAAAAAACCTATTTATCTACACATAGTTACCTACACTTGTCACTATTATTATAAATAGGTAAAGTTTGTAAGAAGTAATCTCTGAAAATCCTGGTTTGATTTTAAAAATTCTCTTGTTAATAGAAAGCTACAATATTCCTGAGTATCATAGGTTATGTTTTATGATGATTTTACCAAAAATGTTTCGCACAAAGTTGTCGCCAGCGACAAACATCGCTCGTGCGTGGTAGGTGATAGGTATGCTTATTATGTTTCAATGGGTTTGTGCATTGAACCGAATCACTAAAATCCGAATCCAAAGAAAACACCAAATAAAATTGGTAACCTTTATTACCTACTTGAGTATTTATTAAACGTAATAATTAGCATAAGTAATATAAAAACAATAAAAGTGAATAATTACAATTATAATAAAAGAATAATTGTTATCAAGTTTACAACCTTACATATCACAGTCGCTGGTTGTACTGCGTGTTATCACAGTCGCTGGTTGTACTGCGCGTTATTTGAGTATTCACATTGATTTGAGTATTTTTATTATATTCATAGAATGTATTTATAACAACTTTTAACATAAAAACATAGTTGATAATTCATTCAATTATTTTGCATAAGATGCAAAGTGATTATAGTATCTAAACTTAGTAAAAAATACTTAGTAATAATAATTCACAGAATTGCTTCCACGTAACTGCATCATATATTATTTATCTACTTTAACAAAATGCAGGTCTCCCACTCACTCTCCCAGCACAGCTGGCAACTGGCACAGCTGGCAACTGGCACAGCTGGCAACTGGCACAGCTGGCAACACCATTGGCAAGAACAGGCGAAACAATCATTTACAAGGCAGTTCTACGAAATCACACGTACTGTGGTCCCCAAGCCGCCAGGCAAGCGTGGGGATTGTGGCTCTAGCATGCCTTTGTTCAGCAGTGGACGTTTACTGACTGATGATGTGTGTGTGACACTAAACATGTAGTAGTTCCTCCATGTTTACTCTTATATTGAACGAATAATTACAAATCAGCTGTTAAATAACTGCCTTGTTCAATTTAGGTAAATAGCGACCTTAGGAAAAACATAAATATTAGTAACAGTAAACCGTAGGTAACCGCTCGTGTAACGGTACGTGGAAGCAATCCCCCGCGGGTGTGAGCTGTAATAACTACTAATGGTAACTACTGTACGTACTGGCCGGTTCAGGCGATGCGGCTGCTGACTGCTACTGGGGGGAGGGGGGGGGATACGTGATGACTGACAGAGATCTCACTACTACCACAGAAGACGTAATAGTACAAGTACATAAGATTCACTCCGCAAAATCATTTAAATAAGTAGCGACTCTTGCTACTACACAATAAAGTGCAATTCAGGACGTGCGGGCGCTAACTACCTACAGCTATATTAACCTAGAAGATGCCTCTCTATGTATCGCGTAACTCTTGTCGCGTTATCTCTGTGTATCGCGCGGCAGGTCCGACAAGTCGGCTACATAGCTTCATACATAAAGTGCGCAGTGCCCCAAACCTGCCAGTATGGGAAACTGGCTCACAAATCTTCTTGGTTCACCGCTGTACAAAACCTACCGACAACCTACTTATTAACATTTTGTAGTAAAAATATGTTTAAGTTCTTGTTTACTTATCCATTCGACAGATCGACAAGCACTTTGTAAGATTCATTACTGCGCGGTCACATCTTGTGAAACAACCTTTGTTTGCAAGTAGATTGTCGGAGGAAAAGTTTTGCTTCCCATACGGGGGATATACCCATCTATGCCGCAATATTTCATGGAGTTTTGAGTTTTATTCGCAAATTTTTCGACGTTATTCGCACTGAGTTTGTATATTTTTTAAGCGACGGTATTTATGATGCCCTAAAATTAGCTATAGTACTTGTTGTTTGAAACAATTGAGTTACAGTCGGGTGACTGTCAGAGTAAAGTACATGCTTGTCTAGTCAGTGTAGGTACCTACAGAACAGTATCGAGTGGGCAGTAACTGTTTAGTGGCAGACAACGTTTGAACCTGTACAGTTCAACGCTGCGTGTCTGCACTGCGCTCATTGCCCTCAACTGTCATTTTAGTGTTTTAAATTCAAGTGTTTGTTTGTCGGTCGGTTTGTTTGTTCTTTTAAGCAGCATCAGAGATTTCCCGGAATCTTTTATTATCCCGGAAAAATGTATGGTTCCTGAAGAAATATCCACGCGGGTGAAACCTTAGCACAGATAGCCAATTGATAAATATCTTAATGGTCTATAATTTTTCGCTGTTAGCTCATAAAAAGTCATATTTTTTTAATGAAAAAAGTTGCTGGTAAAATGTAGCATTTAGATAAATGTTGTTTTATTTATTTATAGGCTTGCGTTTGATCGCTAACTCGAACTTGTTTCAGCTTTAGGAAATGTTTCACAGAGCTGACTCCAACAACAAGTCGAGAAACTTCGCGGTAGGTACACCACAGCTTCTAACATAGCATGAGATTGTATATTCTCAAAGTATAGGGCTGCCGTGAAGTCTCCGGTCCGGTGAGAGGCGCTCGGTGCACCTCTAATTGCTGTTTACACGCCACGCCGCGCGCCGGTGAATTGGCCAATCAGCGATGAACAGATCGGAAAAGTGCAGAGGGGCAGCTTTGAACAAACGATGAGAAAATCCATTCGAAAAACTACAATTTTATACACAGATATCTCGGAAACTTTACGAGAAGAAATATTTTTAAATTATCTCATTTTTACTGGCATTATTATAATCATCGATTGACTAACAATTGGCCTAGAGGTATTCAAAATAACTGAGCACCAGGATGTATTTTTACCACTAAATAAAACATAGAAGATACTGCTCGATATTTCTTAAAATCTATAAACTAAAATGAGCATCATTATCGCGGAGCTCTCCTCAATACGCTGCTAGCACCGACGCAAGCCGCACGCCCATCGTCGCTCCGCTAATTATAGGTACTTTCTCGTGTCGCACTGAGTTCGTGCATCAACATGGATTGTGCTTCGTGTGGTGAACTTTTTAATGACGGGGTGCAGTGTGCTCATTGCAATAAACACTTTGACTACTCTTGTGCGGGGGTGGTTGAGAAGACCTTCAGGCGGTTGAATGCTGTTAAACGTGCAGCGTGGACTTGCAGTCTTTGTCGCGCGGAACCGCCGACCCCGTCGGAACTTCTACCCGAAATCTCACTTGAAACTATCATGAATAAGCTTAACTCTATGGCTTTAAAGCTTGAAGCTCTGCCGACTCTCATCGAAGACATGAAAGAGATCAAAACAGAGATCAGTCATCTACAATCCACCAGCAAGTTGACAGCGAAAAAAATTCAAGACTTTGATTCGAATTTAACTAAAATTGATTCGCGTGTCGCTGCATTAGAAAACATTTCTAGCGATTTAGAAGCTATGAGGAACCAGCAGATGAGCCGGGATCTGTGGTCACGATTGAATAATATCGAGATCAAAGGAGTACCTGCCCGAAACTCAGAAAACCTATTCGTGTTACTCGATAAATTGGGAGCAAGCATCAAATATAAACTGACCAAAAATCAAGTAAATTATGTTACCAGAATCCCGTCACACAACAAGGCAGATAAACCTATTATTGTTAGCTTTCTTAACAGGTATGTGAAGGAGGATTTTATAGCTTCGGCGCGAGCAACTAAGTCGCTATCATCAGCTGATCTCGGATTCACCGGCGATCAAAATCAGCGCATATTTGTGAATGATCACCTCTCTCCAGATTATAAGAAATTGCTAACCAATACTAAGCAAGTTGCTACGGAAAAAGGCTATCAATATGTCTGGGTGAAGTTCTCGAAGATTCACGTCAGGAAAAACGATACATCGCCTATTGTGATTGTTCACTACGAAACCGATTTAAACAAGATAAAGTGAACCGTTGTTTGTGTCGAAGTTAAAGTACCAATGTGTAAATCTGCACTTGCTTATCAAATTTTCCATAACTTGTTAATTTCTGTTAATTGTCACCTAACTACATACTACGTAATATTAGTTTTTGTAGCCTACCTACGTATGCGAACGTTTATCCACTCGCTGATTATGTATGTCTCACTCGCACCGCCGATACTGCTATTATTTTGCGCCTTATCTAATATTATTTGTTTGCCCGTGCGCAGGTACCTGTTGCATCCACGTATCTTAACGACTGTTTCTCAGCGTCATTGTACTATTTCGTACCTTCATAATATTTTTTTCCTAGGTTTGCCGTTATTATTACATCAACGTACCTTTAACGTTATGACTCTGAGCCTTAATTTACTTAATGATCACTTTCAGCATAAATATTTTACCTTTCCACAAATTATATCTTTTTTATTGTTATTGTTTTTTTGCATACCTGACTGGGATGTGAAATCCGCGCGCTATCAGTCAATATCATATTGTTTTGTAATAATTAACCGGTATTCTGCTTGCCGGTTTGCTTTTCTTATCACACTGGTATTGGTTTGCATTTTTAATGGATAGGTACGAATTATGCTGCTACTACCAAAACGTACGTGGATTACGTACCAAAACTACTGAGTTTAGACGTAATGTACTATTAAATGTTTACAGTTTGGTAGCGGTGACTGAGTCATGGCTGTCGAGTAATTTCGCAGATGCTGAATTATTCGATAGTAGATACTTGGTATTACGCCGCGATCGCAGATTTGATCTGACCGGTGAGACGAGGGGTGGGGGTGTTTTGTTAGCTGTTCGGAAGGACCTTAATTTCCGGCCACGTCCCGAGTGGAACTCAAAAGCTGAGGACTTATGGTTAACCGTATCTATAGGTAAAAGTAAGTTACATGTGTGTGTTATATACTTATGCAAGGAAAATAACGGGCCTAGTTTTTCCGACCAGCTCTCAAACTTCTTAATTAACCTTCGTGACATAACATCTGCGAATCCGGGTGATAGGTTCCTACTGATGGGGGATTTTAATATGAGTTCCATACGATGGAATGTTCCATCCGATGGCAGTGTTATGTATCTTGAACCTTCTAATATATCAGGCGCGGATCAGTGTAGTTTTATCGATGAGTTAGACCTCGTTGACCTTCACCAATATAATCATGTTGTAAATAATAATGGTAAAATTCTGGACTTAGTTCTAGCAAATTGTGATGTCACTGTCGATAATATTACTAATTCACTGGTCCGCCTCGATGCGCAATTTCATAATGCTCTTAGTGTTACTATCAATTTCACTGGTTCGGAATGCCTTAAGTCTGGTCCTCGCACTAAGTTTTGTTTTAACCGTGCTGACTTTGATTCAATCATCACTGGCCTTTCATCTCTTGACTGGGAGACGGAACTGTCCAATAAACATTTAGATGATGCCGTTGAAAGGTTCTACAATATCATATACGATCTGCGCGATAAATATGTACCATGCAAAACTATTTATAATAAATCATATCCTCCATGGTATTCTAACGCGTTAATCAAGGTCCTTAAAGAAAAGTTTAAGTACTTAGCTAAATTTAAAAGATATGGTATGGTTGCCGACAGATTGTCTATTGATATTTTGAGTAAACGGGCAAAATTATTAGAAGCTGTTTGTTATAAGCAATATATATTTAAGGTTGAAAATTCAATTAGAGATAATCCTAGATATTTCTGGTCATATTTTAAATCTATATCCAAGTCTAGTTCGCTTCCCAACTCAATGACCTACGAAAATATAAATTCTAACTCTGGTAAAGAAATCTGTGACCTTTTCGCAGACTATTTCCATTCTACCTTTTTGGTCCCTGAAGCAAGTGTGAATAGTAGTCAATCAACAGTTACTTCATCAGGATTGCTTGATGGTAACATCTCCACTGTTCACTTAAATTCAGGATTAATTAAATCAAAGCTACTAAAGTTAGATATTTCTAAATCAGCTGGGCCTGACTCCGTTCCCCCTATTCTACTTATTAAATGTGCAGACCAATTATGTTTTCCCTTATGCTTACTCTTTAAAAGATCTATCAATGAAGGTTATGTTCCCCTATTGTGGAAAAAGGCGTTTATAACACCCGTACATAAAAAAGGTTCTAAAACAAATGTTGTCAATTACAGACCGATTTCGAAACTGTGTGTTATAGCGAAGGTGTTCGAAAAAGTTGTTTATGAACAGCTGTATTCAGCTGTAATAAGTTCGTTTCCATCATCTCAACACGGTTTTCTCAAGGGGAGGTCTACAGTGTCAAACTTAGTCTTGCTTAATGATTTTATAACCGAATCTATGGACAAAGGCTCACAGGTCGATGTAATATACACAGACTATAGCAAAGCCTTTGACAAAATTGATCACTTCTTGCTAATATCGAAATTGAAAAATGCAGGAATAAGAGGTGACTTGTTGAGATGGTTTGCGTCTTATATCAATAATCGCTCTCAGGCGGTAGTGCTGGGAAATTACACATCTAAATGGATGACTGTTCCAAGTGGAGTTCCTCAAGGATCACTATTAGGCCCTCTCCTTTTTTTAATCTTTGTAGCCGACATTGACATCTGTTTCCAAAATTCTATTTTGCTGAGTTTTGCTGATGACATGAAGATTTTCAAAGTAATTAATAGTCAAGCTGATGCCCTATCACTTCAACATGACCTTGCTAGACTTGACAATTACTGTCTTGTCAATAAACTCGATTTAAATGTCTCGAAATGCTCAGTAATGACGTTTTCGCGTAAATTGTTACCATTACCCTTCGACTATTCTATTAAAAATCAAGCTTTAACACGTGTGTCGGTTATGAGAGACTTGGGAGTTATTCACGATTCCAAATTGATATTTGATAAGCATATTTCAGCTATAGTGAATAAGGCTTCTAAAGCCCTTGGTTTCATTATCAGATCAACAAAGGATTTTAAATCCGCTAAATCTATAAAAATTCTCTATAGTACCTATGTGCGCTGCCACTTGGAATATGCGTCTCAGATTTGGAACCCTAGGTATGATGTTTATATTAACCGATTAGAAAGTATTCAAAAGAAATTCATACGTTACTTAAATTACAAAACTAAAACTAGAGCTGTTGATCATTTTGATTCTTGTGCAAAACATCATTTTCTTCCATTAATCAATCGCCGTGAAATATCTGATGTAATTTTCCTTAAAAAGATTGTCACATCTAGCATTGACTGCCCTGATCTTCTTAGTAAAATTAATCTTTATGTCCCAACTGGATTATTTCGGAAATATAAACCGCTCTTCAGACCATCTGTCTCATTAACTAACTATCGGCAAAATAGCTTTATCGTTCGTGCGTGTGGAACCTATAATAGGTTACGTAAATATAGTCTAGGTATGGATATATTTGTCTCTAGTATTTCATCCATAAGGAAGTGGTTAAGTGACAACTTTTTCAATAATTATGTGTGAAAATTTTGGTACTATTTTGTCTTAAATATTATTAAATGTATTTCTTATCATGTTAAGTGCACATCTTAGTTTGTCTTAGTTTATTTAGAGTCTATTGCTTTTTTCTTTGTTCTAGTAATATTATACATCTATTTTTTTTATTTACATGTTTTAGCGTTCATATAATGTACTCTGTTTTTATAAGTAGAAACTTCTAAATGGCCTCTTTGTCTCTAGCTAATTATTAACTCTGTTAATTAAGACCGTTAGTTTCTCTAAGATAATAAAAAATAAAAATAAAATAAAATATATTGATCAATTCATTCAGCTGATAACTCGGCTGCGTGATAACGTGTGCAGATGTAAGATCGTGCGTCGACGGTCGCGTTCTGTGTGTAACTAATTATCATAATGTCTGTATGTGTGTAATCGTGCGTGACTCGAGCTTTGATTAATTGCCTCATTAGCGATAATTGAGAGAGCTTTGAGTTTGCTTCGATGGGTAATATTACGAAAGCCATTAAACTGTTAACTCCTGACTAAAAGCAAACTGGAAATGCGAACTCCACGATTACAAATATAACAAAATGTGTAACGTTGAACCACGGGAAACAAATAATGAGCGCTGCGTACATTCTAAGTTTCATTTTGGACCGTTTGTACACGAGGCGAATAATATTTATTTATTTATTAGAATAATATTTATATCGAATAAGTACTTAGGGACTCGAACAGCGTTGCGACTATCGCAGTACGTTTGAACGGAGCTTTGTAAAACGTTTGCAACGCGATACACACACACGACAAGAGCTGCGTGACACCACTAGAGTCGCTACTTGCGTCACCTTGTGTACGAACGAGCTTACTGGATGATGGCACTATACCATCATAAATACAATATACATAATATAGGTATCAAATTTCAATGTTTGGTTTTAACTCTGTTTTATATAGACTCGATTCAGTTTTCTGTGACTATATAGCTTCATGCACAGATATGACTAACATATAAGATTTCTACGCGATCGTGAATTGCAGCAAGCAACCAGGGGCTCAACTTTTGAATCGCTCGTACGAAAATATCATGCAAAACAAAATATTTTATATTAATAGAAGCAAATTGGAATTATTCAAACCACTCGTTGCGTTATAATGATATGAATATTAGAAAAATGCGACTATTGTTTGAGATTTCGATCGAAAGTCGTTTCGCATGATACTTTCGTGCGAAATCATACGAGCGATTAAAAACCCTAGTCCCTGGCCGGTACGGTTCCGATTCATATTGGGTCTGAAAAGACGATTAGACCGCGATGTGTGCAAGCGTCCGACGTCCGTGTGGGCGGTCGGACGAGCCTAGGTTCGAGCCTAGGTAATGTGAGTAGGTCGTACAAAGGTCGCGACAGTCACACTTTCACCTGCAGTTACTGCCACGTGACGACTAATGTTAGAATAAACGTAACTATGTCACTGTATATCGTGCTTCAGTCAACGCTATCTATCACTTTTAACAATTCACATCTTTTTTCTTCCATACATAAACTACAAAAAATAGAATTCTAAACGGCAACAATTTGACGCGATTTCAAATATGAAGGGACGCGAGCCTGGGAGTAGCTTACGAGCAACATTTAAAAGAATTAAGATATATTGACATTTTAAACTTCAGACTTAAGAAATTGCTAATTGAGAACATAATATATTATACAAGCATTGAGTTTTTAAATGACGAAATGTTTTGTTTTTTTTTTCACTTCAAAAAAAAAATTACATAAATTGTACATGCCATGGTGCTAGACTAGACCATGGTCTCTAGTAATATGGAAATACATCTGCATGATACCCGTGTCTCGGCAAAATATAAAATGGTAGAGAACCGTACACTTGTATGACGGTAATGCGGCGTGCGCGCTTTCAAATATTTTCAATATTTATTTTTTCTTTATTTTCTACAAATAATCTTACGCTTTTACAAAAAACTGCGACCACTAAAGTATTTGAATGATTGTTGGGATAAGATTTTTTCGGATTTTTTTGATAAATTTATCTTCTATTGAAACTGAATGAAGTTGATTAAATCCATTGAAGGGAACGTAAAAACTGGTATTTTTTTAGGCAAGTTTACGATTTTTTTCTATCGAGCCAAATTTCTTTAATCGTGAATCGGTGAACACATCCGAATAAAATATTTCAAGAATATTTATTATACATAAAGAAATAATGTTAATTACTAAATTTTAAAGGTCTACTTTTGAATATTCGTGAGGACGAATCGTCAAATTTGAAGCATATTTCGTCTTAATGTATTAAGTTTAGTCTAAAGTCATAGAATCATAAAAGTTGTTAAGTATGGTCTAGGAAAGCTGTCTGATATAGCTTCATTCAAAAGCACGTTGTGCTATCGATCTCGATTCCCGCTTCTTGTATAATTCTCTAAACTAAAGACAGTTCCTACAATCATTAAGAACTAAAATACAGAGTCCTTATTTAGTAGAATATAGCAGTATCGTCGACTTCATGTAACATGTCCCGCCTGAACAGTGTACGACTGGCCTAGGCCCCGATTCTACTAAACAAATTGTCTTAAAATTGTAATTGTTTCGATTTTAATTGTTAAATAACTGCGTCGAAAGAGACAGTTTAAAAAAAATTATACTAGAAAAATACAACCACCTAATATTATAACTAAGTATAAAAAATTTATTAAAAACTGTCAATTTTGAGGCAGTTGTTTAACAATTAAAATCGCAACAATTACAATTTAAGGACAATTTCTTTAGTAGAATCGGGGGGCTGGTCTGGCAGCACTCGTTAAATAATATTACAATCATTATCAGAAAACGACGACAAATATGTAGATATTAAACTTATCTTAGTTAACACAATGCGTACAGAAGAATCGTCGGTGATAACTTCAATGTTGTGTGGTTTAGTTGTCGAGATGTTTAGTTGTAAAGAGTAGCATCGGCATCCTTATTAGATTAGTTAGAGAGAAGGGTGAAGACAGACATTATAACTAGATATGAGGCTCATGGGTCAGGCGCCTCTCTCGCCGCGTCTCGTGTAGGAGGGGGGTTCAATGAAGAATAGCAAAAGGAAAGGATGATGTCGCAAGTATCAGAGCCGCATCGCATTACACAACGTTCCCACGCCGGCCCTGGCCGGATCTAGGCCAAGGTCACCGGCTCGCCCTCACTGCCTCCCTGTCTGGGGGCTGTAAGGGACCAGGCGGTACTGGGGGTATTGCTGGTACTGCTGGTTGAACAATGCTTCTTCGTAGGCTCGCTGCTGAATATATTGGTTGTTTTGGTACTGGGGCCTTTGGTAAAAGACCTGCTGGGCTAAGTTCGGCTCTGGGAAGTACAGCTCTTGACTTCTGTGCTGTTGAAAGTTGTCATTCTGTATTTGATAATGATGTGGGGGAATAATTTGATGATTTTGTTGATAAATCGGTTGTTGAACTTGTTTGGTTTGTTGTTGATAATTTTGTTGTGCTTTCAGTCGCTGTTGATAATCTTGTTGCAAACTCTGTTGCTGGTACTCAGGCTGCTCTGTCTGCGTCTGATAGTCGTTTTGGTAGACCTGTTGCTGATTGTTGATTAGCTGCTGCTGACGGTTGACGTCTTTTTGCTGTTGATACGAGTGAGTTGCAGTTGGTTGCAGTTTTGATTGTTGTTGATAGTCTTGTTGCAGTCTCTGTTCCAGTTGGTAATCGTCCTTCTCTTGTGAGTTTTGAGCAACTTTTACATCTGTCTGATGTTTGTCTAGTTGGACAAGTTGTTGAGATGGAGGAGTGTAGGAGTCGGCGCGGCGGTGGAGCGAGGAGTGGTCGGACAGGGGGTCGGAGAGCGCCGCGAGGGGGCCGGTGCCAGGGCGTAGGTGGGGGCGGTACGTGGTGGCGTCCACGCGGCCCGAGGGAGGGCGCCGCTTGCGTTCCCGCGCACCGGTTGCACCGGTGGCACCGGTGGCCCCGGAGGGAGCCTGCACCAGCTCCTTGTTGCGGCTCTGCAACACGAAACCTGCGCTCAGATATACAGGACGGGAACGGGACGGGATACAACACGTGACGTGACGAGACTGACAGGTCCAGCTTCACTTATTCTCAGGTGAAGCATTTCTATCGTACATACCTAGTATATAGAACTTACTTTTCGATATTTGTTATACTTTTAGTTTTTGTCATCGTTTATGTATATTTATGAGATCGCAAGTAATCCTTGTTTACTAAAGTTATATGATTATTTACGGGATATTTACCGTGGTATATTTCCCGTAAATAATCATATAACTTTAGTGAACAACCGTGATAGTTTAAAACAATCCTTGTTTATTTTGTAGACCTTGTGATGCAGATAATGTATAATAGACACAAGTATTCGGAGTTTATTATGGTTTACTTCCATAAACAATCTTTTTTCTATGTTTAGACTTCCAATAAACTTGCTTCCGCAAGCTTTGGTTGTTATGTACTTGCAAATTGCGTGCAATAAATTACGAGAACCTGTTGCTGGTGTAATTTTAATGTTACTGAGTTACCCAGTTTTACTAACAAGAGGGGTATTATTATTAGTAGTAGTATTAGTAGTATTATATCTATAGTTTATTGACATGTAACATAGGTGTTATTAATAAATATTTGTATTTGTATTTGTATTTTTATAATTATAAATATAATCTGTGAGTGGGAACTGTGCCACGACCCGTGGTGCGGTCGTTGACGCAGCTTTCGAATGTCGAAGGTGATCGGCGGCGTGCATCGTGCATCCTTGCATCTCATACAACCCGTACACGACCATACAAGCCACGCCACGCTCCCGCACGAGTTGTATGGTCGGCCATACAAGTGGGTCACACGGCGGCCGTCCATTACACGAGAGACCGTGCTCTGGTCACGACTTAGATTACAATTCTAAACTTGTTAATATTAAAATTTGAAATGTGCCATTTATAATAATGGTACTTTTATCTATTACTGAATTAGTCACGTTGGAACAGCTGGCCTGATGATAATGAGGATGTGGTGGAAGACAGTGTACCTCGTCAGTGGGCATCCATTCACACTTTAGTAACAAAGTGGTGATAGCAAATTTCGACAGATTTAGCTTGCGGTTTGGTTTCGTTGGATTTGGGGGATTGTGTTATTTTGCCTTTGTATGAAAATTATCTTGATCACACATTTTAGGATGGCATCACACATTAAAATATGGATTATTTACTAAACTGGGTTATAATACCAATTTGAAGCATTAACTTCAGTCCAATAGTTTTCAATTGCCAGCAGTAGTGCAATAGTGTAGTTGGCTGGCTCCCAACAGAATCGGGTCAAATCTACATTCCCCCCTCTGCGGGTGGCCTCGCGTGATAAATGTGCCCCCCTCCTGCCGCCGGCCCGTGGCATCAACGGGAAGATGGATTTTTATGAGTTTTAATAGCATTTTGTTGGATAAATGTAAAATCCGAGCGTTAAGTTACGTATGTAGAGAATCTTACCGCGGAGCTTGAATGTGGTGAATACAACGTACACACACACTACCACAGACTGTACTTCTTTCATGATTTAGAACTAAGTATGTGTCTTTGCTTCTGAAATGTCAAAACTCGCCGACCTGTTAGGAACATGACAAATAGACAGAGAAACAGACACAGAGACAAATCAAGCTACTTGCATATTTGTAATACCAGTTTAAAACGGGATGATAGATGATAGATAAGTGCTGTTCGCCCCGTGTCTGTAATACTACCGACAATGATCGCAGAGCGCGGCGACCGGCGACTCGACAACGAGTCTCGCCTGTTCGGGCGCACTCTCCCGGAAGAGATAACTACTGCTCCGTTCAAATATATTTAAATGGATAGTTTTGCGAGGTAGCTCGGGTATTTGTGATGGTTTAATTTATCAATGCAGTAGGTACGGGTCTCGGAGTGACATTATGCTCAAGTATATAGCTAAGGCGAAGGCACGCAGCGTTCCTTCCCGGGCAACATTGCAGTTAGTCGTGACTAGAAGATATCGGTCACACGAAATAAAGTTTAGACTATAAAATAAATTGTACTTTTGCACTTAATTCTTCATTTCCTGTTGACACTCGCAACACATGGGACATTGTGTTTGTTAGTGCAGTTTTTTCATTCACGTATCAACGGAATGAAGGGATTTGTACATAGAGATGAAGGGCCGGAGAGTGGCTTACTTTGCGGTACACGGCCACGCATGCCTAGAAGGTACCTACGTTGTAACTCACATTCCGGCAGCGGAAGCCATTATTTACATTCCTAAACAATGGGAGAAAATAGTAAAATCGCGGGAAAACTATACGACGTAGCCATCTCACAAATCTCATACAGATAAGCTTTGTCCTTCACCTGAACTAAACTAGATACATAATATACGTTACAACATTATAGTGAAGAAGAGAGAGGGAAAGTGATACCTATAGCTGTCCCTCTCTCCTCACCCAGGCAGGACCTGGCATGGAGCCCTACTAGTGTACAGTATGATCACTAAAATACGATAAAAATGAATCCTTTTTTTGTAGAATAAGTGGCAAACAAGCTACGGCCCCCCTGATGGTAAGTGGTCACCGCTGCCTTTAGACACCTACAATACCCGGGGCATTGTCAGTGCGTTGTCTACCTTCGAGGACTATCTTCCCTTGGTCACGCCATAACTTGAGAACGACTTTACCGATTTCATTCATTTTTTTTTTCCTAATACTTTGTAGAAGGTTCTTACGGAAAGAAATATTAAGAAAATTGCGCAGAAAATTGGAAAATTTCAGAAAACTTAACGACGATTTTGACTTCGCGCGTTTGACAGTTCTAAGACATAACGTCTGTCGGGTCAGCTAGTCTATACTGATATTATCTTAGAGGAATCTATGAATATTATAAAGAGGAAAGTTTTGATTGTTTGTTTGTTTGTTTGCATTGAATAGGCTCCGAAACAGCTGAACCGATTTGAAAAATTATTTCACTGTTGGGAAGCTACACTATCCCCGGGTGACATAGGCTATAATCTATACCCATGCAAAGCTGGGGCGGACCGCTACTAATTAATAAAAGTGTTATATAATTATTGAATGTAGGTAAAATGAAATTATTTAGCGAATCTTACCTATACTAAAAGCTTTAAGGAATCCTTGTCGATAATTTTTTATGTTTGTGGGTGATGTTCTTTCATGTGGAGGAGTTTTATAGAATAGAAGACCAAGTCATCATCATCATAATCAGCCTTTTAACAGTCCACTGCTGGACTTTTAGCCTACCCCCGAAAGGTTGATCACCCAAATCACTCGCCCGCTAGGAATGCAAACATTACTACATATTTAAAATACCTGTACCAAGATCACTTATACTGGTTAGCAAGACAATTACAGTTTATTCTGTATTTTGTTACTTGCAAGAATTCTACGAAACAAACCGTCATTTCTAAAAACAATGAAGGTTAAACCTGTGCGAACTAACTGAAGTGAGTAGATACTTGTAACTTTTACTGACGTAAATAACCATAAGTGGTTAGTAGTTGTATTCGACAGTCATAATAAACTGCCGGCCTTGGGCACCAACAACCGTACAGTTTGTTTATCAATCTCGAGATCACCGACCTTTCTTACACAAACTGTTGCTTAACGCGGTCACACTATATCAGATCCCATGTATTTGCAACTCATCATAAATATTTCGAAACTATGGCGAAAAATTGTTTAAGTAACTTTGAATTATGGCTTCAAACCTTAAGGTTCGTTTTTGCTTTAATCTAAATGTGAATATTGGAAGAAATACAAATAAATTTTCAATTGTATGACAAAAAGATTAAGGTGTATTTTGAGTTGTAGTGATAGTTAAAGATATTCCTTCGGTTGATGTTTCCAAACTGTTGCGCGGACCGTGGAGTGATAAGTGGTCGATGGCACTTCTATTTTGCCAATTGAACTGGCACTTGAAAGTCGATGAGTAAATTACTCAAGTACCTACTAAAATATGGCGCAAGTTCGATTGTGACTTTAGTAATAATACTTATTTTTATTTATTTGGACTCCGCAAGGCTTGTGTAATTACCCATCAAGTATCAGACGAGGTAGATTTCCATTTTCAGTGAATAACGTATAATAAAGTAGCTCATACAAACCTTCCTGTACTTCTGTGACTTTACAACGAAACAAACATCATCTGCATCTTTAGGGTTTGTTTGTCATTTGTTGACATAGTTGTCATTATTTTTTATGCCATAGGTGGCAAACATTTTATTTTACCCGCTGATACCGGAGTCAGCAGTGGACATCTTCTGGCTGATGATAATGATGATGATTCCACAGAATAGCAGTCCACACAACAAATGTGCTATCAAAGCGCTTCATACGGGTTTTCAGAATATTATCCATGAAGCTGTGTCACCTTTTCGTACCCATTCTGGCCACATTGTAAGGAAACAAGTAACTTTTTAAATATTATTATTTGAACCGTGAGTGTCAGTGGGACACCTGCAAGGGCAGAGCACGCGCCTTCCTTTCCTCTTTCCGCTCCTCTCGGTTGGGAGCTTTTGTGGCTCAGTGGCTGCAGTGAGAGTCACGCTTGTCTCATCATTTTTCATCACAAAAAACCTGCTACTTATGGTGATGAGCACAAACAAGTCAGTTACTCGGTGTTAACAATAAAATGTACCTACTGCCTTCGGTGATGATCCAATCAAAGTATACTGCTTTATTAACGTGAGTAGAAGGAGACATGTGAGGGTGACGTACCTGCGGTGAGACTCCCAGCATCTTGAGGCTGGGCGGGACGTTGGCGAGCTGCTGGCGCGGCAGGGGCACGTGCCCGAAGTTGACGGTGAACGCCTCGCACCACACCGCGAAGTGGCCGATGTCGAACACTGTCAGTTCCTGCACGAGGGAGGGGGGCATCAATAACATATGTAGGAAAACTCTACTTAAATACATACTTAATTACTTGCAAAAAGATAAATATATTCTTTAACGTACTTTTATACGAAATTCAGTTTCCAAATGGTGATTCTCTCAAGAAATTAGCGAGAATGTATAAATGAGTGATATAGTGGTTGAGAAGTCAGTGAGACGGCAGCGGTTAGATGATGTGCTGAGCCTTGATTAACAATTAGCTCACACGCCGCGACACGCCGGCAACAAGTGATTAGTTCAGATTTTCTACTTGAAGGTCATCATCATCATCAGCCTCCCTTTTTAACCTCCACACTCAACGACAGCCTGCCATCTGTACCTATACTTGAAGGTGAATCTAGTCGAATACTCTAAAAATTACCGTCCCGTGCTGTTAGACAGTTTCCTGACGCGGTGATCCTTGCTGTATTCCCATGGGTTCCTAACCCCTGCGTCATGTTCTCCTGTCCCGTGTCAGGTCATATGATGCAGTACTTACTCCAGGCAGCGTGAGGACGATGGTCTTCCGGTCATACTTGCGGAGCGGGGCCTCCTTGCCGTTCTCGTCGGGGATGCGGATGCCCTGCGGAGACGGCGCGTCGCCGCGGCCCACCCAGAACTTCGCGTCTGGAACCAAACATTACTGTTACACACAAGCTACAAGATGTAACACCTGAGTTACCGATGACACGGCCAGTCTGCGGATGCGTGACCGCGAGAGGCATATACAGCTGAACGCTACTGTGGGTCGGATGACATGTTAAATTATAGGTCCCCGTTGTTTGCTCTATAAAAACAGCTGCTAGGCCTTGTTAGAGGCCTCCAGGAGGCCTGAAAACTCTGACCCACCATATACGAACTTACTAAAACTTTAGTGCCTATCTGAATATATTTGCAAAAAAATCTGCTTAATAAACGATATAGTTTTTTGTTTGTTTTATATACTTCGAGTCTGTAACAGAAATGTTTATGTAAGTTGTTCATCTGTAATGAAAACAGGTATGAATAGTTTACTCACAAACGTTCGCGTCAGAAACAAAAGAGAACTATGAAGAAATGTATATTATATCTGAGTCGGCAACTTAACGAAACGAAATCCTTCACAGAAATACATCTGTGAGTGACCCGAGCTGTCGAAGTTTTTTCCCAAACTTTCCCCACACACTGGCTGCGAAATATGAGCCAGAATCATTGAACGCCAGCACTGAGACATCGAGCATGACAAACTGCCCAACTTGGTCCAAGTTACGGCCAACTCGGCCCGACTTACTGACTAACTTACACTTTAAACTTGAAGAATATTCCTAGTCGGGACTCGGGAGTGTATCACCGGTAACTATTCATGATGTTACTTTTTATACGTATAAAAGGCGATTTGTATACTGGGTTACACATATAGAATACTCATTGTACTTATCATTATGAACAATCGCGAAAGGAAAAATTGCTGTTCGATACATGTTGACCATTTTCTATGGAACAGTTCAGTTCTTTTTCTCTCTCGTGATTTCAGGGTTGGTCCCATAGTTGAGTAACTGTCAGAACAAACAAATGTTTGGACCGAGTATACTACTTATTTTCCCTCTAGAGTTCAGATAAAATGTAATAAGAACCGTTACCCCTGCCTGCCCTCATGTCAAGGTCATGCAGTCAGGCAGTTCTTCGTCAAACTGTTCTCGTGTCACATCTCTACAATCTGACCACATACATGTGATAATTATCTACTTCTGTAGAACTTGCCTTTTCACGAAGTGTCTAAAACATTGTTCATCAAATGTATCATGGAAGTAGAGTACATCAAATGTATCATGGAAGTAGAGTACATCAAATGTATCATGGAAGTAGAGTACATCAAATGTATCATGGAAGTAGGGTACATCAAATGTATCATGGAAGTAGAGTACATCAAATGTATCATGGAAGTAGAGTACATCAAATGTATCATGGAAGTAGAGTACATCAAATGTATCATGGAAGTAGGGTACATCAAATGTATCATGGAAGTAGAGTACATCAAATGTATCATGGAAGTAGAGTACATCAAATGTATCATGGAAGTAGAGTACATCAAATGTATCATGGAAGTAGGGTACATCAAATGTATCATGGAAGTAGAGTACATCAAATGTATCATGGAAGTAGAGTACATCAAATGTATCATGGAAGTAGAGTACATCAAATGTATCATGGAAGTAGAGTACATCAAATGTATCATGGAAGTAGAGTACATCAAATGTATCATGGAAGTAGGGTACATCAAATGTATCATGGAAGTAGAGTACATCAAATGTATCATGGAAGTAGAGTACATCAAATGTATCATGGAAGTAGGGTACATCAAATGTATCATGGAAGTAGGGTACATCAAATGTATCATGGAAGTAGAGTACATCAAATGTATCATGGAAGTAGAGTACATCAAATGTATCATGGAAGTAGAGTACATCAAATGTATCATGGAAGTAGGGTACATCAAATGTATCATGGAAGTAGAGTACATCAAATGTATCATGGAAGTAGAGTACATCAAATGTATCATGGAAGTAGAGTACATCAAATGTATCATGGAAGTAGAGTACATCAAATGTATCATGGAAGTAGAGTACATCAAGAGAACAGACGGTGGTTGTACTTTTAGCCAGGAAAATACTGAAAACGGCGAAAATTCAAACTTGAAACATATCGCATATCTTAACGAGCAATCTCCGGCACAATATAGTCATTATCTTGCGCGACGCGAATATCCCTGTGAATAAGGATATTTAACGCGAATATTCGCGTAAATAGGGATATTTAGCGCGAATATGCGCGTTTTGTTCAGAGGCGCGCGATAAGCGGCGCGCATACATCACGCGTGACACTTCAACTCCGGGGCTACATTGCGGTCGGCGGAGTACTTCCACTGCAGTACCTCATCTTACCAACTCTGATGGAGGCTCTTCAATTTAAAAACAACAAAATTGCTTTTTAATATAAATAAATACAAATACAAATACAAATTAATTTATTGGGCATTATAAAAATTGACAAAATATTATATGAACCCATTGACTCCGAACTAGTAATAAATACTGTGTTTCGGGAGTCAATGGCCTCTCCCATTAGATGTTACTAACTAAATGCCAAAACACAGACTAAAATATATATATAATAATATATAAAAAAGTTATGACAAAAAAAACTATTACAAAAGTTATTAATTTATACAAAACAAATAAAATACATAACATATACAAATACAGGCAAATTTTAATATCAAATACATACACTTAATAAGGCGATAGTATAATACATAAGAATCAAACAATAAAGCTATTGAAAACAATAAGTCATATAAATGTACGCATTGTTGTGCCATCTCAATACACAAGAACTCACATGAGTATGTGCACAGGGAGGGGGGGGGTTGTATGTGTGTGTGGGTGTGGGTGTGTGTGTATGTATGTGTGTGGTGTGTAAGTGTTTTATGAGACATCCAAATCTGTTAGCATATGCTCAATGCCATCATAATCAAATTTATCTAGCCAGGACCGTAGAACTTTCTTAATCTCATTGTTGCTATATTTTTTTATTTTACATTCATCATTTACTTTATTATATAAGAGCGGAACAATGCCTTCAAAACTTCTTCTTGCAAATTTTCGTTTCGCTCCCGGGACAGGACAGCGACGGTCACGTTTGGTTGCATCTTGTAATAAAGGTACAGTTTTCCTATGATACCGTCGTAGACTATCGTAAATAAATAATTTTCTGACACTGAGAACATTCGTTTTCTCGTAGACATCGGTAGTTGGGTGCCTGAAAGGCAAATAAAAAAGTACCTTAAGAATCGCACGTTGTGCACGCTCCGCTGGCATGATATTAGTTTTAGTTGCGGTGCCCCATGCACAAATACAGTATCTGATAATACACTCACAAAGTGCCTTATATGTTTCGATTATTAATACAGGTTCTGCCACGGTTCTAAGAGTTTTGAATACATATATTAGTTTTCTTATCCTTGATACCAGCATTTTTATGTGTATGTCCCAGTTAAGATTACAGTCTATGTGCATTCCAAGATACTTTATTGATTCGACTCGAGACAAAGCTGTGCATGAACACTGGGTAGATTGTATACCATGGACACCACGGTTACAGGGAAAGGTGTGGATTTTGACTCTTACATCACATTTGGGGGCTCCAGTTTCCGTTATGCTAAAGCACATATACTTTGTCTTGCTAGCATTTAATGAAAGTAAATTATTTTCAAGCCACTGTGTCACTACTGCAAGACAATCTTCAGCTAACTTTGCAACTTTTTGCCAAGTCTTTTCGTGAACGAGAAGTACAGTGTCATCTGCAAACATCAACAGGTCTAGTCCAGGTAAAGTAGTGTCACATAAATTATTGATTTAAATTAGGAAAAGCGTCGGACCCAGTGTGCTACCTTGTGGTACTCCGTAGGTGCAATCCGCACTGTCACTTTCATTATTTTCAACCCGTAATCTCTGCGATCTTCCTGTCAGGTAATCTGAAAACCATTCAAGTGCCATACCCCGAATTCCAGCATTTTCTAGCCTAGTTAGTAAAATAGGAATAGACACAGTATCAAATGCTTTTTGTAGATCCAGAAAGACACCAATGCACTTATCACCACGATCTAGGTATGTTGTTATTTTGTTCGTCAACATAAGTACAGCGTCCTCTGTAGACCGTCCTTCTCTGAAACCATATTGATTCCTACTAAATATATTTTCTTTCTCAAGATATTGTGTGACCCTTTTTTTGACCAGTTTTTCTAATATTTTTGAGAGAGTAGTAAGAAGCGAAATAGGCCTATAGTTAGATGGGTTCTTTTTGTCACCAGACTTAAATATAGGACATACCATGGCGTAAATAGCGAGCAAAGCCGAACATAGCGCTGCTCAGATAATACCTGTTATTGTAAACTCGTTAAGGGCAGACTGTTGATACTACATACTATGTTTTTACCATATTCTGTACACAGTTTTACAATAAATTATTTCTGATCCTGATTCAGATTCAGATATATTTTATACCTATACCTACTACTTTTCAACCGTTATTTTTTTAATCAAACATACCCTTTGTTAAAACGCAAGCCAAGTAGTGTGCTTCATGTGAAATGCGAATAAACAGAAAGTGTATTTTTTTGTGGATAGTTACTTTCACGTTTTTATTTATTATTCTTTTTCCTTTCTTGTACGTTAGTTAACTTAATATCTCTCTTTAATAAACATTTCGAATGTTCATGTTTCTACTATCTACTATCTATAATATATCTATCTATAATACTATTTATCAATCCAGGCCCAAATTGGTGTTGCAACGGAATTCACATTATTTAGTTTTGTATCAGTGAAAACTTCTTTTTGGCTTTTTGTAACTATTTATCTCATATTTACTGAGTTAGCAGCTGTTTGTTTTCCATGTAAAATAATATAAAAATCTTATTAAATGTTTTCATATGAATTAGGAGAAACATCAGTTCAGAATCAAAACCGTAATGCCGCCAGCATGTTGGGTACACTGCCAACTGGTAGTGGGCTTGAGCATTTGGATTGTCTTTAGACGTTCAACGGTCTATGGGCAGTCTAACTGTATTCGTAGTGTTAGTATTAGCTTGTATTTTGTTTAGTTAATAAAGGCACTTGCCCAGAATAATGAATCAAAGAGGTCAGTGACAGCGCCTCGTAGTGTGCGTGTGAATATAGGCCCTGTTCAGCAGGATGTGGAGTACCGCAGGGCACTGTGTATGGTTTGAGAGCGCAGTGTTGTACAACATCTGTATATTGCTCCGACAATTGATCCCGGTTCACCTCGGCTTGCTACGCTTTATATTAATTTAATTAATATCAATTAATTAGTATATAATTAATATCAATAAATTAGTATGTAAATATAATTAGTATACATATTGGTATATACAGTGAAGACGGGACGAATTAACTCTTCCAGCCTATATTACCAACTCTGGTGCTACATACTGCGCACCAGTGTGCAGTCAGTTGTTCGTCGACTGCGTTGGCGCGCAGTCGTTGTGCTATGTAAAGTTGATATTTCGACAGAAGTTAGTTGTCAGATGGTTCACAAACACTTCTTCGTGGAATCTAACAAAATTATTAACATGCTATTGTACCGATGTAGGTCCTGAGATCTGTTATGAGTAGGTACTTGTAATAAATTAAAATAATTAACCATCGAACACACACGTGTACGTGTCGCGAGTCCGTGCCCGTGCTACATAAGTGTCATGTTACATTGACGGCGCGGTGCGGGGGCGGTCGCTCGCCGACTCGTATAACGGCCGTTATATGGTTCGTCGGTATACATGGACACTCGCGGCGCACGGCAGCAGTCGAGCCTGAGTTACAGCCGGTACTTCACTAAGATGTTCATAATTTGACATTTATTGGTGAAGTAACGGCGCTGCGGGCCGCGGGCCGCGAGCGGGACGAGGGGCTTACGAACATCGCTTGTTTGTTCTCTTCTGAGAGAGAGGGTACTCGCACATAAAAAATGAGCCAAACGTTGTAACGTTATTTTAAATGAAGTCATTCAATAAATATTCTGATACGGCGTATTCAAGCAGTATACATAACAAACCATTACTTTAGGATCTAATAATTGATCTCTGATCATATGAGCCACTGCAGGCCTGCAGTAGACTTGCGCCACAGACAGGTACAGTTAGATACTGCAAAGTGTTTGATTTGAGCAGACAATCCTGTGCTGGGGATGTGGCAGCCGTGTCTTGATGGCCTTGTTCGCCATCTTTAGACCGTTCATAACATTCTTACTTCAATCTTACATGGTTTTCTCTCTGTCTCTCTCTCTCACTATCTCTCTTACTCTCTCTCACTCTCTCTCTTAAATTTCAAGATTGAAATAAGAATATTTTAGCAAACTCGGTCCAAGCATTTCCATTCTCTCAAACTAGGTCCAAACTACAATAAAATAAAAAGCTGAATTAAAACCCGGTTCTGACCACTGTCGTTTGTGTTTTGAACATAAGACTAACTGTGCTGATGTACTTCAGTGTTTATTTAAATATTTTTTATTGATTTGTATGCAGCTGTCAGAGCAAATAAATGCTTGGGCCGATCGTAGACGTATAATAAATACTTATGTATGAGTGTCGCAGGACAATGTAGTGGTGTGTGCAGTGCATGTGTGTGTCAGCGATGATTTATGAGTTCCATGATGGCGGTTTAATTAAAATATTCCGCTTCACACCTCATTAGCGGCGGCGCGACATCACGCGGGAATCAACCCACCTGTTTGCTTTAATTCATTCATATAATTAATTAAGTATTTATCGTGAAAGGTAAAACATCGCTGCAGGAAATGTTCAGCCATCAGGGCCCCAAGTATCGTTCTTTATCGATCGTCAAATTCGATAGAATGCCATAGAATCGATCATAGTGAGTACTGATCAAATGACATTTTATCGAATTTGACGACCTCAGCTGTCAATTTGACGATCGATAAAAGAACGGTACTTGCACTGTCATCATCATCATCATCAGCCAGAAGACGTCCACTGCTGAACATAGGCCTCCCCCTTTAACCTCCACACTGAACGACAGCCTGCCTTTTGCATCCACTGGATGCCAGCGACTCTTACTATGTCGTCGGTCCATCTAGTGGGAGGCCTACCTACGCTGCGTCTTCCGGTTCGTGGTCTCCACTCAAGAACCTTTCTTCCCCATCGGTTATCGGTTCTCCGAGCGATGTGGCCTGCCCATTGCCACTTCAACTTGCAAATTTTAACAGCTATGTCGGTGACTTTGGTTCTTTGGCGAATATCCACGTTTCGGATTCTATCGCGCAAAGAAACTCCGAGCATAGCTCTCTCCATTGCCCGCTGTGTGACTCTGAGTTTTTCCAAAAGGCCAACAGTTAAGGACCACGTCTCAGTACCATATGTCATCACTGGCAACACACACTGGTCAAAGACCCTTGTCTTTAGGCACTGTGGTATCTTGGACGAGAAGATGTCACGCAATTTCCCGAACGCTGCCCATCCGAGTTGGATTCTTCGGGCGACCTCTTTGCCTAAGTTGGACTTACCTAACTGAACAATCTGCCCAAGATAGGTGTAATGGTCAACAACTTCGAGAGTATCGTTCCCAACGACTACCGGCACGGGTTCAACATGGACATTGGACATGATTTTTGTCTTGTCCATGTTCATTTTAAGACCCACCTGTTGGGAAAGGCTACTGAGGTCGCTGAGCATCGTATTTAGGTCCTCCAGCGACTCTGCCATGATGACTATATCATCGGCAAAACGAAGGTGAGTGATGTATTCGCCATTGATGTTGATGCCTAATCCGTTCCAGTCCAAGAGCTTGAAAACGTCCTCCAATGCGTTCGTGAACAGTTTCGGAGAGATAACATCTCCCTGTCTCACGCCTTTCTGCAATTGGATTGGTTCCGTGCTCTCGTCCTGTAATCGGATCGACATGGTGGCGTTTCTATACAAACACTTCAACACTTCGATATACCTATTATATATCGGACCTATTATATATAGGACCTATTATATATAGGACCCGGGCACGTCCTAAAACTGCGACCAGAACCACCAGAGGATGGGCAGCAGCATCCTCCTACTTTAATGGTGAATCCTTCTGCGATCTCCAAGCCGCCTGCCAAGCGTGGGGATTATGGCAACCCCCCCCCCCCCCCCCCCATGACAGACAAAACAATATCACGGCCCCTAGTCCCCGGCAGCTCCTCTATCCCTGACCAAGGTAGCGGGTCAGGTAACGGTGGAGCAGGGGGTGCGAAAAATCTCCGGCAGTTGCCCCGCTACCACCCCCAACATAATTTGGCCCTGGTAACGCACAATGTTCGCACACTGAGGACCGACGAGAAGATTGTAGAGCTGGAGGAAGAATTGAGCAAAATACGATGGGACATCATAGGACTATCAGAAATCCGACGAGAGGGACAGGATACGATAGTTCTGGATTCCGGGAACATGCTCTTCTTCCGGGAAGGAGAACGAAAGTCCCAGGGTGGTGTAGGTTTTATCGTCCGCAAGTCACTCATTAACAACGTGATTAAGGTCGATAGTGTGTCGAGCAGGGTAGCATACCTTATACTCAGAATAACCGATCGTTATTCGCTGAAGGTCATACAGGTATATGCGCCGACCTCGACATACCCTGACGATGAAGTAGAGGCTCTGTATGAGGAGATATCCGAAGCCATACATTCCTCCGAAACATACTTCACCGTTGTTATGGGTGACTTTAACGCAAAGGTGGGCACACGGAATGTCGATGAGTTAAGAGTGGGGTCATATGGGTATGGACGGCGGAATCCGAGGGGCCAGCGGCTGGTCGACTTCATGGAGAAGGATAAACTCTATTTGATGAACTCCTTCTTTCAGAAGCGACCATCCAGAAAGTGGACGTGGATGAGCCCAGATGGTTCGACCAAAAATGAGATCGACTTCATCATGACGACCAAGAAGCGAATATTCAATGATGTCTCAGTGATCAGCAGGGTGAAAACCGGTAGTGATCACCGTATTGTCAGAGGCACATTGAATATCAACATCAAGCTAGAGAGGTCGCGTCTGGTGAAGTCCACGCTCCGTCCTGGTCATGCCCAAATCCAAAACCCAAATGACTTCCAACTCGAACTGCATAATCGCTTCCAGGGCCTTGCCGAAAGCGGAACTGTGGACGAATTAAACAATGGGCTGGTGGAAACTGTCCAAGCAGTGGGGTCCAAGTTCTTTAAGACCCCACCCCGAAAAAGACCTCAGAAGCTCTCAGACGAAACCATTAAGCTAATGAAGGACCGGACTGAGATGAGACTGCAATCTTCAGCTGATATGTCGGAATATGGCCAACTTAATAGACGAATCTCGAAATCGGTGCAACACGATCTGCGTTCCTACAATACAAGATGTATTAGGGATGCAATTGAGCGGAACCAGGGCTCGAAAGTGTTCGCGAAAAATTCGTCTATTGGGAAAAGCCAAATGACAAAGCTGAAGATCGAGGATGGCAGTATCATTTCGTCAAAGTCGGAGATTCTGAGAGAGCTTGAGAGGTTTTACGGACAGTTGTACACCTCGACACGACAGCCTATTGTCAGTACAGCTCAGGACAAGAGAGCTAAACTGACCCGACACTACACTGAGGACATCCCAGACATCAGCTTGTACGAGATTAGAATGGCTCTGAAACAGCTTAAGAACAACAAGGCACCGGGTGATGACGGAATCACGACAGAACTACTGCGAGCGGGTGGAAAACCGGTACTGTTAGTCCTCCAGAAGTTATTTAATTCCGTCATACTCGATGGTACTACGCCTGAAGCATGGCACAGGAGTGTGGTGGTGCTCTTCTTCAAAAAAGGTGATAACACCTTATTGAAGAATTATAGACCCATCTCACTCCTGAGCCATGTGTACAAGTTGTTCTCTAGAGTCATTACGAACCGTCTCGAAAGCAGGTTTGATGACTTTCAGCCTCCCGAACAAGCCGGTTTCCGTAAAGGCTGGAGCACCATAGACCACATACACACCCTCCGCCAGATTATACAGAAGACTGAAGAGTATAATCGGCCATTATGCCTGGCGTTTGTGGACTATGAGAAAGCCTTTGATTCCATCGAGACCTGGGCAGTATTACAGTCCCTCCAGCGTTGTCATATCGACTTGCACTGTAGTTTCGGTAAAATAATGTTACATTTGATTATAATTGTGATTATTGTTGGGTTCCGGTGATTGTTATCAAATCAGTCCAAATTATCTCTGCGGTCAAGCTTGTCCACTTCTTAGCATGTCCATTTCCAAAGTTGTCAACTTCCCAATTCGTCCATTCCTAACATGTCCTTTTTCGTAAAAATCTTTCATCTTCGACCACATCGTCGCTTACCATCAGATGAGTCAGTGGTCAAACGCGGACCTGGAAATTAGCGAGTAAAACCGCAGTCCGTGTGTAGTACTGTTATAATACAAACGGTGCACTGGATCAAAAGTGACTGTATTCCCGCGGGCGCCGTGTGCCGTCTGCGATACGTCATCGTCCAGTCTGCCAGCCACACGAGATGGGATCGGAACGCACCTCCGTGCTGTCAGCTCCACATGCGATATTGACTAAGTAGTTTCTAGAGATCATCTCAAAGCCTGGCTTACTGGGAATTCACGTCATCTGATCTGTGTTAACTCGCATGGATACATACCTATCTGAATTCAGCCTAATTTTATTCACGGATCATTAATTATTTTTTACATTTCCATGAATAATGAGAGAATATTTCACGCACGCATGTTTATAAAACCGTGTAATTGACGAACGGCATCACAGTATAGTGAGTGCAGCCGAGGGTGCGTACTCACCGGGCGCCTCGCCGTCGTAAGAGAAGTTGGGAATGAGCAGCGTCTGCGCGTCCACCACCACGATGGCGTCGGAGGAGACTCCGTGCACGCCGCGCAGCGCCGCCACCTTCACGGGCTTGGGGTAGTCCAGCTCGCGGGGGATCGACACGTCGCCGAAGTTTACCTGCACAATATCATGACACAGTGTAGCTCGTTGAATACACCTTCCCATGAAGGCCTTCCCGTCGGGCTACACCCGGCACGTCTACTTTATTGTACAACAGCTGAACACTTTTTATACCGTACTTGTACTTTTACTATTGGATAATGGACATACAGTTTGAGAGCGACTTTACCTCAAGGAAGCTCATTCAAATTGCCAGAGAAAAAGATTTATTTATCATCACTGGAATACGAGCTTAGACCGCCTACAGGCATCTGACTTCGTCTAACAACTACTGCCGTTTTGTTTATTTACTTTAGCTTATGAGTTTTTGTATATTTTTTATGTTTATCAGGACTTATTGCGCATTATGTTACAAAGGTAAAAATAGGTATCTTTCGCTGAATGTTTGGGCCATGGTAAAACAAAACTTGTCCTTCAAATCGCGAAAGTTGAAGCCTGGCTTGCATCACTAATTAAATCTGGTATAAATCTAGATTTTACTACATTTTCCGTACGTTTTAATTTCGTTAAATCGAGATTTAAATTGGTCGTGCAAATGGTTCTAAAAGTTGCTAGTGTTGCAGATGTCCAAAGGCGTCGGTTTTTGCTTACCATCAAGCAGACATCGTGCTTGTTAGCCGCTTATTGACTTAAGAATAAAGTTACTTTTGTAGTTTTTGCTGTATCATTTAGGTATATTCATTAAACTACTTTTTACAAGAACTATTGTATTTTGGTGAGTTTTCCTTAATTGTTGGAAACTACGTCGGACGACCTCAATATGTTTGTTCTGTAAGTGAGGGGCGGGTTTCCGCGAATTTTCCTCCATCAGCGGCGGAGTGTTGCGGAGTCGGGAACAAGGTGTGCAGCCCCGGGGGCCAGGTGTCAGGCGTCAGGTCGGGGACAACATGCGCTCAGTGAAATGTTGGCGTACAGAATTTACCATCAGATGAAAAACTACAATTTTCGCATTCTGAGAAATAACACTTTACGACGAAATAAAGAAGGTTCTCAAATCGACACGTTTTTTTTTTTTTTTTTGTATTTCGCATAACTGTTTATAGACTAGTCCGATTTATGTGATTACTTTTAATTCGTACTTTTTCTATTGATTTAACATACAAATACAAATACAAATACACATACAAACAGAGGTTCTTGTTGTGTCTGTAACTTTCTATAAATCATGATATATGTATGTATAATATTTTCATCATCAGCCAGAAGACGTCCACTGCTGAACATAGGCCTCCCCTTAGACCTCCACACTGAACGACAGCCTGCCATCTGCATCCACTGGATGCCCGCGATATTTTTAAGGTCAGTAAAGTTTCATATGTAGACACTCAATTTGTACCCCTTACTCTCTGATGAGTTTTGTGATACCCCACATAGGCCACCTGGGGCCCCGAGGCCCCCCACATGAGACTAATATCGTATCTTACCGCGAAGTCATCGCACCAGACGGAGAACCACTTGACGTCCCTCAGAGTTTTCCCATCAGGCAGGGAGATGGTGATGGACTCCCCGCGGTACCGGCGCAGGGGCCCCGTGCCGCCGCGCTCGTCGCGCAGCCGCACCGCACCTGACGCGCCGGGGGCCTTCGTGGACCCCACGTAGAAGTACGCCGCTGTAACAAACAATGCAAGTTAGGTTTGGATTATTTTTAACCCCCGACGCAAACAGAGGGTTGTTATAAGTTTAACATGTGTGTATGTGTTGTTTTGGCGTTTGTAGATTTATCAGCTCTTTCATCGGGAGTTAAAAAAAACATGTTCTGCTTGTTTATCTAAGTATAAGAGATCAGAATATCACACCATGGCAGCATGGGTTTCATATTTCAAGACCCGTATAAAAAAAACCTGGCTTAGAGAGAGTATTCTCAATTTTCTCACACAAACACTCTGCACTCTGTAAAAGATACAATATTGTAAAAGTGGCCCCGGGACGTCTCGGTAGCGTAACAACTATAGTGGCTGGAGGCACCGAGGGGTCACACGTGGCCCTTACTTCAATGTGCACTGTTTAATCTTTATGAGTAAGAAAAGGTTACTGTTTTAATACTGTTCAAATATTACTGTTTTTGAATTGTATAACAAACTGAAGTCGCTCAGACAACAAAAGTCATTAAGATTATATTCAAAAGAAAAGAAAACCAAAGAAAAAGTGCTTGAAAGCACTTTACCCCATTATTCATTCAAGTTTAGCCTCAAACTGGAACCTAGCTCTTAAACATAAAGATCACATTACGAGCTTGGATGTTAATGCTCATTTTTTGAGCAAAGTAGGCGCCAGCACTCCGGTCACCACTCACCAGTCTCCTCCACTACACTCAACGTTACCACTGATACCTATACATTTTTATAATTGCAAAATAAACAACATAATTATCCTCCTGCCGCCATATCATAAACTGTATCATATAGAAAACGTACGTAGTAAAGAAAGCTGCATGTGTGAGGGTTCCTCGACCTTGAGTACTGTTGTACAATCTGTGTCTACGTAGTCCATCCATCATGAGAGATCAAGGGAAAGTGGCCGCATCATCCACCTGCCATCACTGAACGCAGAAGGTAAACTGATCTTTGTTGTCAAGGGATATGGCTCAAATTGGAAGGGTTGCGATAGTAAAATGTGGTGATACGGATTTGATTGATATTGGTGCGAGTAAATGTACGGTATAAGTGTGCTAGTTTGTCGTACTTACGACCCTATTCTAATACATTTTATTACTAAAAGGTACCAACAATAAGAATTTAAGATAAGCGAAAAAGCCCAAAATAGCGAAATGCGAAATAAGATGGCGAAATCCTTAACAATAAGAAGTATCAAAGGATTGACAAGTTTTAATTAATCGAAAACATCAAGATACGTTTATTTACTTAGGAAAGGTAATCACTCGCGCCCATTGTCGCCGCAGTGTTCACAGTGCTTCAATTAAATGGCTTGTTACTCATCTACTGGCTGAATGTTTTGCAACTTACTGGGTATTTTTTATACAAAATAAATATTCGATAATTATTCAAACTTAAATATTCGTATAAATTGATATTTCGAATTATTAATAGCTTGGATAGTTTAAGTATTTATTTTGGAATTGGTATTGTACCTAAGTACTTTCTGCAGGAAATAGTTGGCCTCTGGAAATCAGGATTCCTTGTCCGGAGTACGATGTATTATAATAACTGATTCTATATTATTATCTGTTTTTTTTTTTTTTAAACTTAAACTCACACTTTTTTTTCTTTTAAAAACTTTGTCTTCAGAACGAATAAGTTTTAATATAATTCTGCTAGGATATCACTACACAACAAAGGCCACGCCTGATACCGTCAGTAGCTCTACAACGTCATAACGTGTGACACATTTTAAATTACCTTATTGAAACGGGAAATCTGAATCTGATTCAACAGTGCAATAAAATGTTCTTAGAGTCTGAAGTAGTGCGCGGAAACGTGTCATATCCGGCGAAGGAATGCTTCGGAGAATGCGACCAACTTCACTTTATTAACTTAAAATTAAATACTATTAGGCTTTTATTTTAAAACTAAGTAATAGTAAGATACTTTATTAGGAGCTAAATTAAAAAAACCAATCTCTGCTCTGCTTCCTGTTTCTGAAGCAGCCGCCTGTCGCAGGTCTGCTCCGGCCAGGACATTAGGCACTTATTAAAGCTATTATATGTTGATGTAAATCCCGGAGTAAAGGACCCGGGTATGTCCTGAAACTGCGTCCAGCACCTCCGGAGGATGGGCAGCAGCATTCTATGAGAGGGAAGCCTTTGTTCAGCAGCGGACGTTTACTGGCTGCTAATGATGATGAAATCCTAGAGTTATGGATGAACAAGCTAAACCTGCGGTTTTTGCCACTATTTTACTAGAACTGTAAATCCGGGATAGACGCAACCAATGTGTCTTATCCAGGGCCATCCATGCTAAACTACCTCCGTACCGACTTTATTCTAAATCTATTCATTGTTGACATAGTTTTAATGCAAACTAAAATACTTCCCAAATGACAACATTAGTGTTATGAATAGTTTGGTTACTACAGAAATGACAGCATTAGTGTTATGAATAGTTTGGTTACTACAGAAATGACAACATTAGTGTTATGAATAGTTTGGTTACTACAGAAATGACAACATTAGTGTTATAAATAGTTTGGTTACTACAGAAATGACAACATTAGTGTTATAAATAGTTTGGTTACTACAGAAATGACAGCATTAGTGTTATGAATAGTTTGGTTACTACAGAAATGACAACATTAGTGTTATGAATAGTTTGGTTACTACAGAAATGACAACATTAGTGTTATAAATAGTTTGGTTACTACAGAAGTGACAACATTAGTGTTATAAATAGTTTGTTACTACAGAAGTGACAAACCTGAGATGTAATTTCTAAGCCTGCACGGCCGCGAGCCACCATAATTGGTTCAAAGATACAAAGCGTAGGAATGCTTTGTCCCGGGTAAGGTATGCACACAGGCGCATACATCCCCGGGACGCACATTGCTTGCGGAATAGTTTGTTACTTCAAGGAACAGAAGGTTTAAAATATACTCTGTATAATATATTTTTGTAATTATACCGAAATGTAATATGCCATGCGATTTATGTGTAGCGCAGTCAGCCCGACAGAGAAGCAGCAATCCAGAGCCCATTGTATGTCCACCGAGCTGTTTTTTATAATAATTTGTAAAAACAAATGTGTCAACACGCTTCGTCGTACTCGCGACACCAGTTTTAGCGTATCTCGTGCATTACTTATTATTTATGAAGATATAATTCAGTTTCAGCATCATAATCTATTGTTTGTTCGGTTGGTTGAAGTCGGGTGGAGTCGGCCGGAGTCGGTTAACTATTCCAAGCTGCAGCTAGAATCATATATATACGCTTGCAGTAGCAGCGTGCAGGTGTCGGGTTATATTAACGACCGTGACGTAGCCGCGGCACGACCAGTGGAGGGAAGCTCTTTACAAACGACGACACGTCACACGACCACACGGCCGCGAGAACCGATCATACATGGACGACCAGAGAGATGAGTACACCCGCAGCGACGCACGGCTCGAACTGGTACTGACGGTCAGTGGTCGAATTGGTGCGGACTTTTAACCGACTGTCCAAGAATGACGGTAATGTTTTTGTGTTGTATGCAATCATGTGAGTAAGTCTCTGGGTTCCCGTAGTACCTCCTGTGAAGCCGCCGATGTTGACGAGTGAGGTCGTTGGATTCCTTTACGAAACGGAACGGTGATTTCACGCACCGGAACGGCGTTCTGGTGCGTTCCGGTCCATTTCGAGCACTGGTCACGGCGGATATTGCACTTGGGCACTACTGAAGCCAGCAAGCCACAGTTGTGGCGCACACGCGCGGGTGGATACGAAACGATGTTACGCTAATGTTAATCACAACAGCGACCTGAGGCTGTGACACTGAATTTCCAGTTTATCTCATAAAACCAGACAAGTACGAGTAAGACTCGTGCTCTGAGGGTTCCGTTAGACGGAAACCTAAGAGCAAAGCAAGTGTCCAAAAAAATCTAACTGAAGTTGAAATATTTAAAGACAAACTTAACTTTGTAGTTGACAATAAGGTTCTTCCATACATAACAACTACAAAATATAAGTTTGTAAATATAAAACAATATTTTTATATGATATAACTTCAAATTAACAACTTTCAGATTTATTCCTCTATATGTGCTGTAAGACCTTGCTCCTTGCCAAAAGTAATGATTCTAGGTCAACGGGAAGTACCCTATAGGTTTTGATTCCCCTGTGAAATTGCAAAATATGCGACATAAACGTTCATATCTTTTGATTGCGTTGACTTACGACTTATTTTTTTACAGCCGAAAGAAACCGTAGACTTCAACTTGATACCTTTACGCATTCTTGAGAAAAAAGGTCTTGACAGACGGAGAGACATACGGACAGACAGACGGACAGACAGATGGACAACGAAATGATCCTATCAGGGTTCCGTTTTTCCTTTTGAGGTACGGAACCCTAAAAAGCATCTTAAAAGGTAGTTCGTACTTTAAAGGTATGTCTATTCTGATGATGCGAATTGCAATTTCATTGCGATCATTTCAACATTCAACGATCTTCTCATGAAACGAAACAAACAGGGCAGAGTTAGATGCAAGAGTTGTGCGTTTACAACTAAATGCTGACATGAGGGCTGCCCACTCAGCCTATCTAAACTTACTTCATAGCGGTTGAACCGATGCAAGAAAATCTGTCTCCGGTTTCAATCAATTTCGACAAAAAGTTCCCAGTCGTTAAACAAAATGCATTAAATATGCTGCGACTCCAACTGCTGAAAACACGCTGTAAATTATTATAACACTGAAACTGTGAAGCCGCGTGCCTGTGTGAGTGTGGGGCGCTACGCACACCAACACGACGTGACGCTCCCAGCCAGTCACAAGCCGGCCGAAACCTGGAGATCATTTATCTTACAGATGAAGGTTTTGTTGAAACAAACATTGAGGCCTATTCTGTCATACCACTCACTAAACTAAACCAATCTGACAGGACTAAAATTATCTGCCTCTCTTTTCATTTTAATACGTGAGAGGATGGCAACAATTTTAGAGCTGTCAAATTTAGTTTAGTGTGCATCAAAATCGATGCCATTGTCATTTGAAACCAAAGATCTTGTATATATCCTAATGTTTGAAACAAAGTTATTGTCAGTCATGTTGGATGGTACGAGATCGTCCACGCCACGTTAGAGAGCGGTGAGAAACAAAAACCCATCGACAGAGGAGAGTTCTGCACTTGCCACTACATCGCAACAAATATAAATTGAAATACAAATCTGTACATAATCTATCAAATAATATACAAAAAGCACTTCAATGGTCATTTTGTTCGTCCTCTCAAGCGAAGCAATTCAAGTTTAATACGAATTTAATATTATTACACATCGATGACGCAAGCGTGTGTCACCCACGTGACCGTTGCATCTCGGAATGTCAAACCTGGCGGAGTATATTATTATACCATGGTTATACTCATCATTATTAATAACTTTACTTTTACTTTTCCATAGAAAACGGCTATTTACCTGTGATATTTTTTTCAAGGTTTCATGATTAATGCCATTGTTCACAATGATGAGTAGGTATAATGAACTCCTATTGGGTTAACATAACCTTTCCTGCACCCTGCATTTGTTCGACGATACGTGACATTCCGTCGATCTGAGCTTCATACAACTTAGTAAACAATTAATTCAAGCAAACACACTGATTTAAGCTTGTATGTGAGCAAACCCGATCAGAGGGTTGCAAGTTTAGTGTTTACCATGAAGAAGAATACTCAAAGGATAATACCATTTTATCTCGGAATGTCTTACGTATATATACATTACATAAAGTTTCTTTAGACTAGTGTATCAAGCAAGCGAACTATACCTTCCACTGTTGACACCGCTTCTCTACCACAGATTAGATACACAAGTTGGAAACATCTGCTCATAAAATCAATGACAAACTCCCGTAGTTGCGTTACTGTTCATACGTTTTTCCATATTGTAGTTATCTGGACAAACAAAACGCTTACAAAATCTGTTGAAAACTCTCCCACAAACTGAAGTAGACTTTAATCGAAGCACGTAGAGTACGTTTGGCTCCGAGGCCACCGCTAAGTGCATAAGTTTGCTGCGCTCCAGATATCATTAAGAGAAGCCTAGCTCCTCGGATATACAGCATTAAGCTGCTAACAGACGGAAACGGGAGCTGTCGTACCGGTCTACTGCATTCAATTATACAGAAATATAAGAACAGAAGCAAAAAATACTAATAAAAAATAAATTAATAAATTAATGATTACTGCAAACGTTTTAAATATTCACTAGTTGCCCAAGGACTTCACCTGGCTGGGAAATCACACGAGAAGCCTTCACTTTTCTGGTAAATATAGTACCTGAGTAAATGTACTCTCCACACTCTCCGGCTCACTAAACATTACTATCTTAGTACGAATTTGCGTCAATCCATAGATTTTCTATATCTATACTAATATTATAAAGAAGAAAGATTTGATTGTTTGTTTGTTTGTTTGTTTGCATTGAATAGGCTCCGAAACTACTGAACCGATTTGAAAAACTCTTTCACTGTTGGGAAGCCACACTATCCCCGGGTGACATAGGCTATAACCCGTGCAAAGCTGGGGCGGACCGCTAGTCATGAATAAAGGACAAAAATATACCAACAAACCGTCAAACTGTTTGTCAATTGTTTATTTTTATTTGTGTTTTGTGCTGACCCGACAGACGTCTCAGAACTGTTAAACGCACGAAGTTAAAATTGTTCTAAAATTTTCTGCGCCATTTTCTTAATTTTTCTTTCCATAACACACAAAGGATAAGAAAACTTTAAAAAATAAGATGAATGAAATCGGTACAGTCGTTCTCAAGGTATGGCGTGACCAAGGGAAATAAGGATTCAATTTTATATAATTATATAGATAGATTGAGTCTGATATTCTGTATCTGTATTTTTGACTGTTATTAGTTTGAAAAAATTAGTCTTGGACCCGAATTTTAATAGTAGGTACTTGTAACTAACTAAGTTTGCATAATATATAGAATATAAGAGAAGGTAATGTTGTTTAGTTGAGCGGTAGGTATCCGCTACAAGGAAAAGCTTACAATATCGGATGACATGGCTTCCGTCGGCTACGTTATTTGTTCGCAGCTGTTCGCCGTAGGTAAGCATTATTTATATGCACTAAGTCTGCAGATTACTGATTATTCTATCAAGTCATTGTTTTCTCTTTTCACTAGCTGCGTCATGCGGTTAAATAAAAATAAATAAATATACCTGACCGCATGAGGTGACTGCATGGTTTATTTATTTATATTAATTTATAAATTATCAATAACAAGATTACGTTTGATATGATGCGGTCTACTATGGAGCATGCGTGCCTAGAAGAAACCGATCTACTCGCGATTTGAAGACACCCAAGTTGTAACTATCGGGGAACATTATCAGGCAGCGCATTTCACAAACTAGCAGTTCGTACAATAAAATTGGAATCAAAGCGCTTCGTACTACCAACCATAAAGCAGTGTCATCTTTTCGTGTCCACCTTGGCAGTACGATAAAAATATCTGCAGGTCAGGCATGTCCTGGGATAGGAGTGTGTGTTAAAGGTCAAACGCCTAGTTTGTCACACATCTATGTTATTGTGGAGTTTTTTTTTTTCGTGTGTGACTGTTCATTTATAGGTATTCTTTGAAACTATTGGATCAATCCCTTTTTTATATTTTTTTCATTGATAGGAAGTTTAACTCCAAATCACGGGCATGAAAAAAGTTATGAATAAAAAAATAAAAACTGTTAGTCTGTGGAATTCGCTGCCTGAGTGGGTTTTCCCCGATACTTACAATCTGGGTCTTCAAGTCGAGAGTGAATCGGTTTCTTCTAGGCACGCGTGCTCCATCGTAGACCGCATCATCGCTTAACATCAGGTGAGTTAGAGGCCAAGCGCAAGCCTTTTTTAAAATGTAATCGTTAATCTAAAGGTTCTGAAGCGGGCGTGCATGTAGTCCAGCGCGCAGGCGCAGACAGGAGGCAGTGTGCAGTGTCGGAGTACGTACCGGGCCCCTCCCCGTCGTAGTGGAAGTCCTGCAGGAACAGCGTGCGGCTGTCGATCGCGAACACGCGCCCGCGCACTCCGTGGTGCAGCTGCGACAGCGCGCCGATCTCCTTGCCGTAGTGTGCGCTGTCTGCGCGCGCGCACCAACCTGCAACAACACGGGACGGCTTACTGACACGGCACGGGCAGGTGAGTGCAGACATCACACGACACAGCGCGACATCTACACTGGCGAACTTCTCTGGAGTCGGAGTTCGACGCACACTTCAAATGTTTACGCATAATCTTCAGCCTGTGTTTGTTCATTCATCATCGTCATTATCATCATCAGCCCCGCATAAAGCATCATTTAAATAAAAACTTGTTTATGAAAAAAGCTCATTAAATCTGTCAAAAGCAGTTGTTATTTATTTAGTAACAAAAATACAACGTCTAAGTTTGTTAGTACTGTGGTATTAATTACTTGGTAACATCTGATCGCTGGGTCAGCGAGGAGCGCTGACATTTGTCCGGCGCCGCCCGCGGGAGCGCTCTGAATACCGGACAAATGTCCTCGGCTCGCCTTGAGCCAGTTACTGGGGCGAGTGCTCGAGCGAGTCGCACTAATTACGTGCCCGTGAACACTTCACATTTATATATTTGTTACTTATCTGTATTTTAGTCTGGTGTTTGTAGATTGTATCACCGAGTGTTATCTCCACCGACTCAATACAAGTAACTACATATTGTAGATGAAACATCAGTGATCAGCTGCGTTATACGGGCGGGTCAGTGGAAACATCCCACAGGAACCTCAACATTTCCCGGAATGTAACGCTTCCTCGTCCCGGGATCTCTGGTGCTCCGACTACCTCTGTGCAATGAAGTGATGACGGTACATTTTCATGTATTTATGTCGTCAGAACATTACAGAAGCACTCACACTCGTTGTAGACGTAAACCACTCAGAGTTTACTTTATGTGTGTGTCAAATAAATAATTATTAATTTTATTTATTCACGACTGTATTTCAATAGTACTAAAGCTTTTGCAAAACAAACACAAAGTTGCCAAAATTAGCACAATACTGTTGAAAATGCAACGCGCGGGAGAACCAACGGCTAAGGATTAAACAAATAAGTAAAAGGCGATTTAAATAATATGTATATAACTATTTAGTATCATTCGCCTGTTACACTGATCACAACACAAGGTGCATCAGGTGTACGAGGTTCACTAACAAACTAACAGTGAACTTTTTTTTTTTTTTAATAAATATTCGGGACATTTTTGCACACACGGTCAGCTGACCCCAAACAAAACAAAGTTTATGATATGGCTGCCAGAGACTGATATACATATATAATAATATAGTTTTAAATACATACTTAAATAGATATTAACAACCAGATATAGAACAAAGACAAATGTTCATTACATAAACGTTTGTCCTAGGTGGGAATCGAACCCAAGCTCAGAAGGCAGGTTCACTACCAACTGGACCAACGGGCATTGGAACTGAATACGATGTAGGTATGAGAGTCATTAAATAATACATATTCATAATTTGATCATCGCTCGACTCACATTCAATATACAAGCTGACAATAATGGAAGAAACAAGAAGATAATGGAGTACTGGACAGTTGCTGCTGTCTTTCTACTGCTCTGGTGTTATGGAAAGAAAGTACTGGACAGTTTCTACTGCTCTGGTGTTATGGAAAGAAAGTACTGGACAGTTTCTACTGCTCTGGTGTTATGGAAAGAAAGTACTGGACAGTTTCTACTGCTCTGGTGTTATGGAAAGAAAGTACTGGACAGTTTCTACTGCTCTGGTGTTATGGAAAAAAAGTACTGGACAGTTTCTACTGATCTAGTGTTATGGAAAGAAAGTACTGGACAGTTTCTACTGCTCTGGTGTTATGGAAAGAAAGGTTAGATCACTCTACGTTATTAAATTCTATAAGAAATGTAACTTCTTTATACAGGCATGGCAGTGGTCGACCAGTAGGTAACTTACTGTAATGTATATCTTACAGTAAGTTACCTACTGAACTCTGTATACATTTAGATAGACAAGCGTCGATTCTGTTGTACCATTATCTAAACTAACCTAATCTGACAAGACAACAATTATCGACATTTTTTGCCATTTGAATACGTCTGAAAAAGATGGCAACTACGTAGTATAGGAAATGTTTAATGGCAACAATGTTAGAGCTATCACATTTAGTTTAGTTTAGTTTTTCTCTAGAACGGCACAACAGAAGCGACGTCAATTACAGAGAGCGAAGTCTTGCACTGCTGTTTAGATAATACTTAAACAAAAAGCATAAGAATATTTCTCTGTATGAACTTGTTCAATTTACATTATAAAATGTATCTGTAAATGTAATACAGTAATAAATATATTTTCATTTTCATTAAACCGACTCCGTGACAATATTAACAAAACTTTAGAATGTAATGCGTTGACATAGAGCTTAATTTTCTACGAATGGAAATAATTAGTCAGTTCAGGTTATAAGGCTTCCTTGAGTTAAATGTGCGCCAGAGTTGCGGTATGCGTGTGTGTGTGTATGTGTGCGTCAAAGCACAGTGTAAGTACTGTTACAGTGTGCGTGTGACCTCGAACTCTACTTTCTAACGAGATTAGGCACTGGTTTGTTTTTATCGTCACTTTCCCTTCTGTAATTGTTGAAGCTATGAATAGTACGTAGTTATATATATATACATATTATATACCTAATCACAGTTGTTAGTTGAGTTGTACTGCTATAACTTAACAAGTTTAATGTGAAAAAGTTAGAAAATATCCGGTTTTGTTACTTTCACACATCATGTTTTAACAGTTTCACTTCAGAGCCAGTTCCTCATCCAGGCTAAATTGTTTTTCAAATGTCAATTATATTTATCAAACGTCAAAACTAAACATTTGCTCGAAGGTTCTGTACCAGGAGTACATGATCACATGTCACAGTACTTTTTCACGAAAAGAAGTAATTTTTACACAGTTTTACTAACCTTTTTCTAACTTTCAAATTGTTAAAATATTTGGGGAACGAGGACAAAATAACTTGATCTGCAAATGTGGAAACCACCGTTATTCATATTATATTTGTTGAACTTCAACTAGTTCATTAATATCAGTAATCATTTAGAAAACAAGTCGGATATTACTTAGAGATTAACACCTCACTATATAATAAGGGTTAATTTTTATAATTGTTAACGAAACCTAAAAAACTAGCAACTGTTGTGTAGAGTGGAGAGCTGGACTCGAGTCCGGCCGAGTGCTGTCGAGTCCAGTGTTTGCTCACTCTCGGTACGAGTTTACTTTCATAATGGTAATGTTCCCGAGCGCAGCTTGCAGCGACGCATCTTGCTTGACTACCTTACGTAACACCTGACATAACTCCACTTGACAACTGCATTCGCAAACTGAACCTTATTAGCGGGGCAGATGACTGAAAATGGCACGGCGTAACTGTCAATTTATCATAAAGCTAGTGAAATCCAAAAGTGAACTTTGACTTCGTTTTCAGAAGGTTTTGAATAGCGTGGACGCTCCTGGGAAGCGGAACTCGGTTTGATGACAACGACGCATCATTTCTCGGCTGCGTTCGCCAAGTATTCACACGTCACCGTGGAACTTTGTTGACAACATTATTGTGAAACCAAGAAACGTTGTAGTACCTCATTGTGATAATTATGAAAAAAACAATCACTTATCCCATCCTGCATAATCACATCAGCCCCCCGATTCTACTAAACAAATTGTCATTAAATTGTAATTGTTGCGATTTTAATTGTTAAATAACTGCCTCAGAATTTAGTTTTTGATATTTTTTATACTAAGTTATAATATTAGGTGGTTGTATTTTTCTAGTATAAAAAAATATTTAAAACTGACAATTTTGAGGCAGTTATTTAACAATTAAAATCGCAACAATTACAATTTAAAGACAATTTTTTTAGTAGAATCGGGGCCCTGGTTACCATTGAAATAAATTAACATAATTTAATTGCTTTTGTGTTAATTTAAGTCGATAATTTTTACGCTGTAATAAAATTTATTTAATTCTGTTTTAATTATTTTTGTTACTATTTATTGAGTAAGTATTGATTTATGGAACTTGTGCCTGAAAATAAAATGATTTGATTTTGAATGTCATCAAGTATACTACTCCCTGCGCCCGCGCAGGACGCACCTCAGGAACCGTACATTATCCTTTGATAAAAGTATCCTATGTCACTATCCGGTCCTCCGACTATCTCTATACAAAAATCATGTTGATCGGTTGCTGCGTGGAATAGAAACAAATAAATGAACGTGGTAATTCTGCCAGTATGCTGGGTACGCTGCCAACTGATCGTGGGCTTGAGCATTTGGATTGTCTTTAGACCTTCAACGGTGTATGGGCAGTCTAACTGTATTTGTAGTGTACCTATTAGCTTGTATTTTGATTAGTTAATAAAGGCACTTGCCAACCAAAAAAAATTAACGACTATATCAGTATTAAAATAAACATGGACCTATAACATATTTTGCTAAAGAAACGCGAATGAATTGACGTTGTAATCGTAGTAGTAGGCACCAATACATGAAACTACTTATCAGAGGTATCAACCTATTAGATCAGATCTAAATAATATGTAATTCTGTTTTTTCACGAACAATATAAAACAAGCAGATGGTCAATTTGGGTCGTAATTTCACTCTTTCTTCTAGGTTGTGGCGAACAACTCTAATGACATAAAAATTACTTGATATAATAAATTCCGGTAACCTAGACCTTCCTCGGAATCTGAGATATTTCCATAATATCCAGCGAACCTCCGCTAACTATCATTAGCTCTCATTTGAAATTCTATTCGTAGATTTCGTCGAGAAGATTTAGTATTTGAGGAAACTTAGCCTCTTCCGGGACGTGACGTGACGTGACGTGACGTGGCATCACGGCGACGACTTCGACTAAACTACACCAACAACGTGCGAGAGAAGCCCCGACTCATCTCCTACATAAATAAATACTAAATACCACTCACTGACTGACTGACTGACTTATCTCGAAATCTTGACAACTTGACCTACGAAGCTGAACGGCATGTAGATTTCTTATCAAGTGTAGAGGTTCACAAAGAGAAAAAAAACAAAAGATTTCGCGGAAGGGTGAAATAGGTATTGAAAGTTTGTGTGAAAGAGAAGCAATAGCTTGTGCGATTATAAATTCAAAAATGAAAGGTCCCTAAAGGAATGAGCTCGCAGTGATGAGGTCGAAGTGCGGGGGAACTGATGTGGTCACAATATCTTTAGGGGCCTAGATTTGTCCCGTTCTTTCTAGGATCCACCTGTCCCATCCCGTGTCGACTCCGTGTCGGCCGAGTCAAGTGCCAAAGTAATCGTTAATCTGCATAACGTTCGGTACATCTGTACGCGCTCGTTAGCGGATACGCGCAGCAGTGCGGAGCGCGGGGTGAGGGGGGATTACTTGGAGCTGGGAAACGTTTCTGAAGCCTTTTTATAATCAACTGTTTACTTCTCATAAACTGTGAATGTGTTTCATGTATGTGGGTCCCTGATGAATCTTGACAAGTTGCAGAAGTTGCAATCGGCAACATATGTTCAACGTCTACTGTAAACAACTCCTCGCAACGAGGCCTCCTGCAATATGCCGCTTTTAAAATGTCTTTCATCAAGTGCAATTAATTGCGAGAAGTTGTTGCCAGAAGTTGTATAAAAGAACCCCGGCGCGGTCGGGGACGTTCTTTTCATTTGGAATGTTTTCATTCATCGTTCTGCGTACAGCTGCGTACGTTCAACCGAACGTAGTTCTAACAGTTCCACGTTTTAGTTACACACAAATGATGGAGTTTAACTAAAGCGATATCGGCGGAGAGTGGACGTGTGTGTGTGTGTGAGGTTCATGTACGCTAGTTTTATTTACTTGCGAGGAGAAAATGCTTTGAACAGCATTATGCAACAAGTATTAAACACATTGTCATGTTGGTACAGATGTCAATTAAAGTTGTTTTAAAACTGATGGTTTGTTTTATGTTTATCTGTATATTTTTTATTTATTTAATTAAGTAGTACGTCCGTCTATTTTCTGAAAATATTGCGCTTTCTACTTGTTGAATCGGTAGTCAAATATAAAAAGATGTATGCTGAAAATTACAATATTAACAACTTTTTAGTTTTTTTTTAATGTATTAATAAACAAAAATCTTTTTTATTGCGAATAAGTCCGCGTCTGACCACCGGCTCACCTGTTGGTAAGCGGCGGTGTGGTCGAGGATTAAACACGCAGACTAAGAAAATACCTATTCCTGTAATCTTGAAAATACGTTAATTGTTATGATTGTTATTGGTTTGATTTGAATGTTGACTAGAGTACTAGAGTGTACAGTCGCGGCTCCATTCCCCACGAGCGGACGGAAGCTCATACCGTATGACGTCACATCGCATAGAACATTACCTCAGTATCGGCAGATCAGCTTGCGCCGGAAGCTGCCTGCGATCGCGTCGCCTCCACTCCGGCACTCCGGCACTCCGACATTGTCGGCGCGTTAATCTGACAACTGTTGCTGGAGAGTAGCTGTCTCCAACATGATGTGACGTCATCACACATTATAGCGCACCGCGCAACAATTCAATACTACAGATAGAACAGAGATTATCTCAACTCGGTCGCACTGTATGTTAACGTCTGAATAATGTTTATGTTTTGATTGTTCTCACATTCGATAGAAGTAGCTTTCAATGATTTCATTGCCATTACTTTTTAAATTGGGAATAGGCTTGCGTTTGACCGCCAACTCGCCTGATGTGAAGCTATATTCGCTTCACTTGACTATCTAAGGTTTATAAACCTTAGCTTTCACTTTTACAACGAATAAAGTCTGACCAATATGACAGATTAAGAAAAAAGTTTTTTAAAAAGATTCAGTATGTAAAGTACGACTATTCACGTGCATACAATACGTAACAATTCCATACAACTTTTGAGTTATCGAATTTTTGAATCAATTTACATTTGAATGGGATTCGACACTTATCATCCCCCGCGCCTCGGCTTATGCAGCACGTGTACAGTGCGAGTAGGTGGAGCAAGTGCTGTCGCCAGAGGGCGCGGCATGCGCGTGCCTCACACGCCGGCGACGTGAGATGCGGTCCCGTGCCGTCTCGGATCACTTTCCCTGCGCGTTCGCTTTCACGCATTTTTGCTCGCGGAGTAATGTGCGCACGCGCACTCGCCGCCATCTCGAACATGTCGTGAGACACCGACTCACTTTGACTTTCATGCGCCGCTGTTCTCTACATTCTCAGTTAATTAACGTTACTGTTTCCCTCCTCCCTGGCCAGGGACCGGCGCTCACCACCGGCGGCGCGCGCGGCTCGCACAGACAACAGTGCTGCACGAGGTGTCACCAGACAAGTGTTAGATGGTAAGTTTGACCCAGGGAGTCGCACCAGAGCCCGGCTACTGTGACGCGCCCGCCACAGTAGCCGCTCGCACTCATGGAAAACAATAAAATCGACTTTATTCACTTTACTTCGTAAAATATAGTATGATGGGTCAGCTCTCATCGCAGTCACGCCCATCAAGTACAGAAACCGTAAACCGTATTTATTACGTTAAAAATGTACGCAATACAATGTCATACTTTATTGGTATGTCATTGTCAAATGGCGAGCATTGCTATACAACGTTGTAAAATATTTTCTCAAAAATTTAATAAAATAGTCCTTTAATAGAAATAGTAACAATAATCGATTATTATGATTATCCACATCGTCCCAGCACTATGCACGTCACATTGTCCCAGCACTATGCACGTCACATGTCTGTACCTTAATTTATCTGTACAAAAATGTTTGGGTTATTGTTGAAACCCGTCCTTAGACAACCCCCCCCCCCCCCCCCCCCCCCCTCCCCGCCTTATTCAAATTCAATTCAATTGAAATTCATTTATTTCACCCATACAATAATAAGAATTAAAAGTTTTAGTGTAATCGAGGTATGATTAGAAAGCATGAATAACATGCTTTCTACGAGTTGTTGATACATACTAGTGCTATGTGCTTGTAAAAGTAAGAGGAGGAATGCAGCTGCGATGTAGTCGTGAAGTTTTATGAAGGAAACAGAACTAGTAGGTACAGCAGTCAGCCAGCGCGGCGCGTCGTAGCGCATCCCGGCTCAGTACACAAGACATCAACGCGCGCGCACTGCTACGGAACCTGTGTTCATCGACTTTAGACATTTGTGTTGGAGATATTCATTCAGGGTTATTAGGGCCGGTGTGCTGAAAAGAGTTCATATTCCTTATCATTGTAAAAATAACAATTGTTAAGTGACTAGTCCTAACATCGCGACAAAAGAATCAGCCGTTTTTTGTCGACTTCAATTATACTTAGCCTATGACTTCAACTATACTTAACCTATGACTTCAACTATACTCAGCCTATGACTTCAACAAAGGAAAAGGTTCTCAATTCGAGTGTATCGTTTTTTTGTATGTTTTTTACGCGATGACTTCGCCAATAATGAATTGATTTTGATGTTTTTTTTTTGTTTGGTAGGCCGTAGGTCGTATTTCAGAGATATTAATCTCATATACATTTTTACGAAATTGATTAAGAGTATTTTCGAAATCGTTTTTATTTAAGTCAACAAAATAATACTAAAAATATATACACATTATTATGACGTTTTGGTTTGTGGTTCCCTTCAGCGAAAGTTTTGATGAGGACTTCCAATCTCTGTTGTAACTGTTATTTATTACTACTACTTTTTATTTTTAAGTATTTTAAATTTTTCAGCCTTGTGGGGTCGAAACCATGGGGCCGTGGGGAACGGGAGCCAAAAAAAATTCCGAAGATTTGTCTTCACGTCTGGTATTTGATGCAACTCGTGACCAAAATGCTCAGAGGGTGAGCATCACCATACAACGTGGTAATGGGCCAGCATTTTGGGAACAGGTCCCACTGGTAGCGGTTTAATAGAATTGTTGTTTTTTATTTTAATTTTAATGTTTGGTACAAATAAATTATTTGTTTTTAAGTAAATGTAGGTATATTATAGTATTGAAGTTTGTTTTTGTTTGTTTTGTGTTATTTCTTTATTATAATAAATATTATAGTTAACGACACGCGTGGAACCGCTGACTTTTCTATCACGATTTTAGGTTTCTTTTGTTGTAAAATTTGTCCATAATAATGTATAACGTGTGTCGACATCTTGTAAGTACTTGCACAGGATGTCGGCTCGTGCAAGCGCATCGTCGCTCCACAGGCAGCCGGCACGCAGCACGCAGCCGAGCTGCTCCACGTCTCTACACGTGCCGGGGCTTGATATCTCGTGTGGAGCAAACACTGACGCGTCTGTATCGTGTACATTTACATCACAGTGGTCTTACCTTTTACAGAAACTATGAAGTTGTTACATATAAACAATGACGGTACTCACACGCGATGCAAGTAACCTGCTCAACTTGGAACAAGGGTGTGCGTGTGAAAACAGGACGCACACATCTAATGATACGTGCATCCTTCTCTGTCTGCGCAACTTAGATGCAACATGTGTAAGACGCATTACTCTGTTGTTTGTTACCTTTTAAACCTTTTCATGACAAAACGGATCATGATGGTCATCATGATAATGATCATTCATGTAGGAAGGACATCAAAATACCTTTGTTCTGGAAAATGTGATACAGAAAATTAAAACTGCATGTAATTCATTTAGTTAATGTCGAAAATGTTTATATTCGCTGGTAAAACAGCAACTTGCAACTAGTTACTATAAGTTACACATTTGAGGGTAATTTCCGTTCAATACTTATAGATGATAATCGAGTAGGTTATTATGAACAATATGGCGGCACACTAAGCCTGAACTACCGTCAATCCTTCACGGCTCCATTACCGCGCCTCGTCGCAAACAACACCTGGCCATTGTCAGCAAGCGGTCGATGGTGACCGACACGGACGAGCTCCTCATGTTTCAGCTTATCACTGGCACGGTGACGTCATCGCACTGTGATAGCTCCCGAGTGGCAAAACGAGAGTGGACGAGGCCGTTCGTACATGAGACGACCAAACTATCGGATACTCGATGGCTTGAGGAGGGAATCAACAGCACGGCGGCTACCGACCACACTGTTGGAGCCGCTACCGTACTCGAGTAAACAACTACTTTCCCGATGTTTCAAAGCCGTGTGTATGAACGGGCTAATACATAACAATAGTATAAAACTACTACTATGTGGTATTTGAACATTACGAGTACTTCCATTGTGGGAGCTGCGTTACGAAATAGGAAAACATAACAATGCGGTGCGCGGTGCGCGGTGCGCGGTGTGCGACTTGCGCGGGAGTACAAGCCGACGAGACTCGAGGTAACGATTACAGAACGCACGCATGCCATCAACTGTTGGAGATCTGTAGGAAATCGTTGAGATCTAGGATTGTTTATTTTTGTTACAGATGTATTTTATTGAGAACAACCAGAATATTAACTCATGAGACATTGCGTATACATGGGACATGGGTACACAGGAGATGGAAAATTTAAGTAAAAGAGCACCATAATCGACCTTTCGGCATGCAAACAAGGTCTAAGGAAAAATTAACTAAATATTGTTTTTTATCACATTATACATGATCAAATAAGCTTGCTGTCAAATTATACAAGTCTACTCAAAATACAATAATTATATAAGATATTATTATCAAAAATAAATGTCAAGTCTAGATTAAATTGGTATTAATCTTATTGGTTTTGTGAGAAACTAATAAATAAAAAACTAATAATGTTATTTTATTTGGGTAAATAACGGAAAATGTTTGTGATAAAATGCAATGAAACTGGACTTTATGCAACACACGGAAAGAATGTCAATGTCAGAACAAAATATGCAAACATCATCTCACCCGCGAGCCGTGACCGGTGACCCGGTTACTGTATGCACGGTGACCCCGCCACTGTGGGCATAGTGACCTCGCTACTGTTAGCAAAGTGACGTCGCCACTGTGGGCATGGTGACCCCACTACTGTGGGCATGGTGACCCCGCTACTGTTGGCACGGTGACCTCACCACTGTGGCATGGTGACTCCGCTACTGTGGGCATGGTGACTCCGCTACTGTTGGCACGGTGACCCAGCCAGGTCCTGTGGAGCACTGTGGCTCCACCTGCCACTGTGGAGGGAGCCCTATGCCACTAAAGATAACCGAGATACGATTAAGCAATTTCATAAATGACATCTCTTGTGATACTTTATTAACTCCGTGAACACACCCGCCTGTTGGAGATGATTGGCTTCACCTTCAATCGGACACTTAATTGGTTTGTATCTGTTAGTAACTATAAAATCATTCAAAAGATGAAGCTATTGAGATTAACTCTACCATACTTTCAAATTCTTTGATTCAACTAATGAGCTATATAATTATTTTGCTGATTTTAATCCGACGATGTCGTAAGAAGGCGAGGTTGTAGGTACGCCGCGTCCTGATAGTACTTGTCTCAGGTTGATATGAGCTTGTTTAAATTTGCCAGAATCAGGTCATTTCTTTATTGCGAACCAGCCATTAATTAATGGCAATAACAATTAATTATAGACCGGCTTCAGGATTGATCTGTGCCCCGCAGCCTCATGACGTCATGTCCTACTGGTCCAGGTGTTCTCAGAACTCCTCGTCTGTATGCTAAATTAATTACTCGCTTCACTAATTCGCGGAGAGGTGGCTCCGCGGGCGGTCATCTTCAATTGACTATGACGGAATCATTTTGAGCTTCGAAACGAGATATTATATTACCAATTTTTGAGAATTTACTACAAGATAGTAGTGATTTTTGTTTTAATTTATTTGCAAAGTCATTTCTGTTACCTTTTCAAGGATTCAACTTAACCAGAGAAGCGAGACTGCCTAAGGCTCAGCTCGGGCTGTGGCGTGCTGCCGGAGAAGTCTGCGTCCTGCAGCGGACTGAAGCAGGCCCATTATGAGTGGTGTTGGCGAATATATTGCATGTGCGTCGAGAGCTGGCGACAGGCGGACTCACTCTCCCTTCACTGTGTGAGTAATGCAGACAAACGAACCTCTGACAGCCGCTCGAGAGACTCGAGTCATGTTGTCTCTATACACTATACACGCTGTTTAGTGATTACTTAGCTTAAAGTCGCACAACGTGCTATGCAGAGGACTATGCTCGGAGTTTCTCTACGAGATTGAATCAAAAATGAGGAGATCCGTAGATGAGCGAAAGTCACCGACATAGCCCACCGGATTAACGAGTTGAAGTGGCAGTAGGCAGAGCACATAGCACGCAGTACAAATGGCCGATGGGGCCGAAAGGGGCTCGAACGGAGAGCACGGACTGGTAAGTGTAGCGTAGAACGTCCACTTACAAGATGGACAGACGACCTAAAAGAGACCGCAAGGAAACGCTGGATGCAGGCCGCTTCCAACCGGCCCTTTTGGAGATCGATTGGGGAGGCCTATGTCCAGCAGTGGACGTCCTATGGCTGAAATTATGATGATGATGACTAAACTTATTCAATATTAAATAGTATGCAGTCTTCAGTTTCATACGGAAACTGATTTTATTTAGTAGAAGTTAAAACTTAAAATGATTGATTAGCCTTCGGTGGCGGCATCGCGACCAAACCGAACACTATCGTAGCAAGCTAGCGGTTCCCAGCGCGCACCGTGTGAACGCACCCTAACAATGCACCGAGCTTGCGCAACGTCTGCGCCCGACCTTATGTTCTAATCACTTCCATAAACAATATTGTTTTAATTACGATCTAGGTTGTATTCGGCACAATACATGATATAACCATCGTCCAAAATAAAATGAATGGATGGGCCATAACCATTGAACTTGCTCAGTAAAAATGAAGCAAACCGTCGGACATATATTTCAACACCTAATTATAACCATGTACAGTACCAAAAATAGATAGTGGTTTTTTGTTGTGTACTTACACTTCGGGAAAGCACACGAAGGTTTAATTTTGTCAGATGTTTCGTTATCATGTAACAATAGACGCGTGTCGCACTTCCTACGGCTAGAGACCGACTGAAACGAAGTGAGAGCCGGCGCTCATTTTGTAATCTTCAAAAATGCGCTTCTTCTCGGCCCGTCCATTCATTTTATTTTGGTCGAAGGATATAACTCAAACTCCCACGCGACGCGACGCAACCATTGACATAATTTTTTTGCAAGGACGCAACCACAGATATCTGTGGACGCAACGCTCCACTCACCACTAGATGGCATTTGTCATAAAGCTGTTTTTAGCAGTCTGTGTTGGCAGTAGCCACGCAGTAGCAGTCTGGCCTGATTCCAGATTCGGACAAATTATACAATGATCGTATTAGCTAACTAATTAACAAGTTAGGCTCGAGTTTATGACTGTGAACTTCCAAAAACGTATTAATGAATGTAAAATGTGGCTTAATATTTCGTTATTTTACCAAAAACCAATAACCTGCTTTTATTACTTCATTATGAATATTTTTTGTAATATCCGACTTGGTCATAAACCAAATAGTAACAGAAAAATTGGTACGCAAGTTAGGCGCGGTGGGTAAGACCGCGCTACACCACGCGCCGCGCTCCTGCGTTGTCGTCGCTGTCATAACAAACAGTTTCACGCCGGAATAACCCAATATTAATATTAATGCAATCTCTCGAAACCTAATACAAGTTTGTTGGTGGTCACAGCTCGCCGGGAAATAAATCATTTCTAAATATTTTACAGTAGGTACTTCATAGTCTTTTTTTTTTTTTGTGCGATTATTCCATGTTCAAATTAAATACTTTTAATGTATTTTTTCGCGTGTATTTTACATTATCGTCACGAACACAGCAGGGTCCGTGGTCACTTCACATACTGACTTCAAAATTAGTAAATACGTAATTTCGTTTACATATTTTTTCAAGTTGTTTTAATTTTAAAACCAAACTACTGCAGCACCTATTTTGATGAATTTCTATGGAAACAATCTGAAAGTACAGAACGGCCGTTATAGCTTGACTGTTAAGTTGAGCCAGTCGACCAGTGAAGTTGGCTGTTTGGCTGCGCAATGGGTTTTTAGGAACTAATTTGTTTATTGCGCAGCTAAAGCTAACTTCACTACAGCCAAGTTATAACGGCCGCACTGTATATCCTGTAAATATAGATAGACTAGATGACGGATGATAGAAATGTTATGAAATTAGTTACAAGTACCGCCAATGATTTAATCAAACCGTTTCATGTTCGCACCAGTCGCTCCCTGTGTCCAGAAAGCTATAACAGGCCGGGCTTGACATCAGTACGCAGTCTGGATACTGACGTGTAATTAGATGGTGGTGTAATTTATTTAATTCAGATAATATTTTTCTACCATTACAGATTACAAACAGCACTCAGAAGTGAGTGGTTATTACAAAGCTTTCATACTGTACTACGTACGGCTTATTATCTTGTAGACGAACGAAAAATAATAGTAAAGATTAATTATGTCAGCACATTCTCTGCGGCCGTAGACAATAGATATAGAAAGAGATACCCGTTCTCTGTGTGCGTGGATCTCAGCCACACAATGTGAGGACAATGCACGACATCCTGGCAACCATCGAGCAAGTTGTTACTTTGCGGAGATGGGAGTCGGATTATAAACAATAGCGTAGACTATCGACTCGAGAACTATCGGGCCGCACCATCCGTGCGATGGGATCCTCGGTTCAATTAATCTATTAGATGACAACAACAAGCTTTACTTAATAATAGCGTGTTCAAAGTTTATTTCCTTGTTTGGTTGTCATCGCCATTAGGTACGTTTGGAGGGACCAGCTGCCTGAGAATCAAGCTAAATGTGACCATCTTTATGGCTGAAGTGCAGAATTATCTTCCAGCTGGAGTGAGCCGACTTGATCCATTCTCGGGCACACTGCTCTAGCGAGTGAGTTGAACCCGAACCTAAATAAAGGTTTGTTTAGTTGATGGTAAGCGCCACGCCTGCTTATTTAACACACTGTCACCTTCGAAGGTTGCCTCTAAATGAGAGCCACCTCTCACCCTCTCGCCGTACTGCTAAGATGTCCGCGTGTGTCGCGTGTGTAGGTGAACAGCTCTGTAGCTGCACGCTACGAAGCATGTGTTTGTTTATCTCGACATGAACAGCTGGACGTGCGAAGGAGACGCAGGTGTGGGTGAACAGCTCTGTAGCTGCACGTTACGAAGCATGTGTTTGTTTATCTCGACATGAACAGCTCCGTGCTGGCAGCCCTGCGCTGGATGTGCGAGGGAGACGCGGGTGTGGGTGAACAGCTCTGTAGCTGCACGTTACGAAACATGTGTTTGTTTATCTCGACATGAACAGCTCCGTGCTGGCAGCCCTGCGCTGGACGTGCGAGGGAGACGCGGGTGTGGGTGAACAGCTCTGTAGCTGCACGTTACGAAGCATGTGTTTGTTTATCTCGACATGACAGCTCCGTGCTGGCAGCCCTGCGCTGGACGTGCGAGGGAGACGCGGGTACCGCTGCGGGTACCGTTGGTGCGACCCACAACGCAAGCGGAATGTTGCAGTGTTGCCAGCATGCCCACTCTACCTATTCTACGGGGTAATCATCATGTCATTCAGCGCCGTGCAGGACATGAGCCTGCTCTCTCTTTCGCCAATGTTCCCACGGGGTAATATTCATTAAAAATATTACCAAACAAAACTATTTTGTCGAGTTGAAAAATATAATAACGCATCGTTGTCTGTGGATATTTATCTATGCTGTAGCTAATCCAATACTTGGGTACGTATGTATTGGAACTTTCATCCAGTTAAGTGATTACTCATATTATTGGTTTATTAAAAAAATTCAGTACTTATACAACAATAGGGTCCTTAAGAAATTTCAATTGAATTGTGTTCACGAATAAACATATTACTTGATTTTACATTCCGATCAAAATAGGCAACTTGCAGAGGTTTAGGTAACAATAGATGTTACCTCTGGTAACACCGGTATCGCTACAGCGAGTGTTGCACATCACAACCTGACCCGATAACGGCGCAGGCGCACATTATACGGTATTATGCTTTGATTACCCACCGAGTGCGCGGCCGGTGGGAAAATTACACCGGGTTAAGGTCACACCGGCAATTATAGCTTTACACCTCGTTTAAATCTTAACATTTAATTAAAATATTTGTTATTGGTGTTTGGAGATATCATAGCACCCCGAGTTGGATTTAACTTCACTTCACATTAGGCGAGTTGTGGTCAAACGCCTAGTCTGGCACGATAAAATCCGGAACGAGGATATTCACCGAAGAACTACAGCAACCGACATCAGATTTGCAAGTTGAAGTGGCAATGGGCAGGCCACATCGCTCGAAGAACCGATAACCGATGGGGAAGAAAGGTTCTTAAATGGAGACCACGAACCGGAAGACGCAGGGTAAGTAGGCCTCCCACTAGATGGACCGACGACATTGTGAGAGTCGCGGGTATTCAGTGGACGCAGACGGCAGGCTGTCGTTCAGTGTGGAGGTCTAAGGGGGGCCTATGTTGAGCAGTGGACGTCTTCTGGATGATGATGACAACTCTAATAACAAATATCCAATTGTTTTTGTGGATAGTAAATGTAACATAATATTATGAAATAGATTGTATGTAGGTAGGTACTTTGTTTTAGTTAATAAGACACGAGCATTGTGCGACCTGCAACGTCTAGCTCGTATTGTCTGGCGCGAGTTTAATCATTTCAAAACGGGTTTCCTTTTTTGTGTCCAGATTAAAGTATTGGAATGTGGAAAATACTAGCTCGGTGTAGACAAAACGAAGTAAAACAAAACTGTTTCGCGAACAAGTTTACAAACACTGCATCTCTGATCTCAGACAGACGCCAGGTGTTCATTTCAACATTTGAGAGAATTGAGTTTGACATATTCTGTGCATGTTTACAAACACTGCATCTCTGATCTCAGACAGACGCCAGGTGTTCATTTCAACATTTGAGAGAATTGAGTTTGACATATTCTGTGCATGTTTACAAACACTGCATCTCTGATCTCAGACAGACGCCAGGTGTTCATTTCAACATTTGAGAGAATTGAGTTTGACATATTCTGTGCATGTTTACAAACACTGCATCTCTGATCTCAGACAGACGCCAGGTGTTTATTTCAACATTTGAGAGAATTGAGTTTGACATATTCTGTGCATGTTTACAAACACTGCATCTCTGATCTCAGACAGACGCCAGGTGTTCATTTCAACATTTGAGAGAATTGAGTTTGACATATTCTGTGCATGTTTACAAACACTGCATCTCTGATCTCAGACAGACGCCAGGTGTTTATTTCAACATTTGAGAGAATTGAGTTTGACATATTCTGTGCATGTTTTTCTACGAATTGTTTCATAATTTTCCAATTATCTTGGAATTTTCCGAAAGCTATCTACAAATACTTTGTCTTGGATCCTGAACCACGCCCCTGTACATCAAACATCAAGGAAACAATAACAAAATGTAGGGCCTCGTGACTGCAAATAAAAAAGTTGTACTACAGGCCTCCGGTATGGGCGATAGTGTACTTCACCAATTGTTGGACCAGCATATAACCCTATGTACCAGTGGCCCGTCGTCCAACTCGGTGAACAGAAGAGTTGGACCAGTTTTCATAAGATCAGAGGAATGAATTCCATTACTCATGTAGTTTGTAAGGGTCCTCTTGCCTTCAACAGGTGCGAGTGAACCAATCCCGAGCCGCGCCGTGCGACCCTCGACCTATCACGCACACCACCGCAATATACACGGGTACAGTCAGACACACAATGACTCTGCTGCGGCAGTAGTTAACTCCGAGATATCTCCTCATACACGAGCCCCTGCTGTGTCCGTGAGGTAAGTAACGGAGTTCTGGAGTGGAGTGTACCTGTGCATTGTATCAGAGGAAGGTGCTTGGCATAGCTTCGCCAAAATGTCAAGGTTTTCTCATAAATAATGCATTTAGGCGCCGGCGCTCGCTCGTCGCTTCTTTATTACAAACCACGGCTGGAGAAAATATATCAACAGAAAATGTGTTATCATAACAAATGCCAAAACAAAGGAAAATGTTCTTACTATATAAATTAACTCATAGTTGTTTCACGTGGTAAATGTATAGCAGAATGTTATCGAGGTAATTATTTACATCACAGGCAACATTATCAAAAGTAAGTATGATATGACCACAAAAATGGGATAAACAGTTTTTCGCATTTACGCTGGTCATAAAAAAAATATTCAAAATATGAATACCTACTCAAACAACCCACCCATGTCCGTTCCCGATGCAAGGTACCCACAACACTCGCTGCGTCACGGCGTTGGATGACAATGGTCAAGTACGATATTGGCTTTACTGTCTCGACGGAAAATGTTCTTAGATAATTTGTCATTGTGAAAATACAGAAAATGACATCTGAAGTGGGAAGAACGCGCGGCAGCGACAGAAAACACGTGCAAAAACGGAGACACCATATTTATATCTTCCAGGCCAGTTGTAATGTACTATCAATATTAACAAGAACATGTCCCACGATCTGTAATCACGGGAGCTCATTCCCAGCATCTTTACTTTTCCTTTTTGAATTCTCTTATCTGATGCTAGTCAAACGAAACCGTCGATTACAGTACCAAGATATTGCCACAAGTCGACTTCTGCTAATTTATTTAGTGTGATGTAAAACAATCGCGTTTTATTTGTTATTGTTAGTTTGACACTTGGAATACCTACACTAAAAGGGAAGGTTCTCTTCTCCATCTTCTCCACTTCGCTTCTCCATGTGCGCTTTACAATCTGACGGCACCCGGTTTGATCCTCGGCCCTGTCAATTATTTATTTAGTACCTACTTAAGTAAGCTATGTGCAGTTTCAATGCATTCGCTCAAAAAACGGTGAAGGAAAACATCATGAGGAAACCGGTATGTCCAAGAACCTGAAAAATTCAAAGACATACACTGCACCACTGCACTGCACTGAGCCAGCATGTAGGTCAGGGCCCGTCCTCTCTCTGAGAGAACACTGTGTCCCAGCAGTGGCAACATGATAAGGCTGATAATGATGATGGTGACCAACCTAGTTAAAAGCCAAAGGCTAATTAGTTTTCTACTTCAGATAGTTCCAGCTGCCCGTCCGTTTATAAACACAATCACGAAACATAACACCACACACGCTTCGACCAAAATAAAATCAATTGACAGGCCTATTAGAAGCGCATTTTTGAAGATTACAAAATGAGCGCTGGCGCTCACTTCGTTTCAGTCGGTCTTTAGGCGTAGGAAGTGCAACACGAGTCTATTTTAACGTGATAACGAAACATCTGACAAAGTTATGCATTCGTAAGCTTTCCCGAAGTGTAAATACACAAATAAAACCGGTATCTACTTTTTTAACAAATACCTATACTGTAAATGTTTATAATTAGGTGTTGAAATAAGTATATGTCCGAGGGTTTGACTCGTTTTTACTGAGCAAGTTCAATGATCCATTCATTTTATTTTGGTCGAAGCGCACACGCACACTGTGTATCAGCAGATTCTCTGAGTATCGCTGTGGGCCTGGAGGAATCATCGCGCAGTGCTTGCGCTCGTCCACAACAGTCGCCTCGTTAGCTAACTGTACCTCGGTGTCGGTAGAGCCATGCGCAGTGTAATCACTGGCTGCGCCTCTCGAGATACCTCTCGATACTTTGCGTAATATCTGCCGCCCCGCGGGAACGGATGCCAAACTAGAAACCCGCCGCCGTCGTGGCGACATTGCTTACATCTACGAACATTACCTACATATTCATACAATAACTCGAGATACAAGGTGACACGTGTAAACCGGAACGGAACAACATTAAGGAAATCTCCTAGAATTCATAATTTATCGATACTTTTACTAACATACGTTTCATTAATTGGAGGTTGCATCTTGGCTCTCAATTAAAGCTGCCGGAACGGAGCACACTTTCCAAGTTGCTCTGTGTGTAATGAGATTATCCTAGACTGACGAAAAGCATGTCCAAAAGTGAGCCGGCGGCCGCCAGACAGCATTCTCGCTGTAACTTACGAAACTCTCGATAAGTTTAATTTGGTCGACGGTCGACTCTCTCTTCTCACGGCGCGTCGGATGATCGTTGCGCTAATTAGATTTGTGCCATTCGTTCCTCGATCCGTGCCGTGACTCGTGACGCAATCTGCATGTGCCTAGAGACGTCGGCGTGGACTCCACTTTCTCCTTTGGTCATGACTTTTTTTCTGTTTCGGTAATGTAAGCTAATGGCAGTATAGAGTGGGTACAAGACATGTGGGTAGCCTACCTACTCTGTGATACAACCTACACTTGATTTGTCATTGTCGATTAGCGAAAGTAACTATCTCTCTGTCTGTTTGCTTGCTTGCTTTTCACGAATAAACTGCTAAGCCGATCTTAACGAAATTTGGCGGAAAAATAGTGTGCATCATGAGGACGGACATTATGGTGCTTTTCCCCAGAAATGTCGATAAAGTGGAAAGCTGCGGGTAACGCCGCGGGGTTCAGCTAGGTTTGCTTTATTTTATAGTTGACAAGCTTGTCATTTGGGCACTGCTGTCGACGGCGTGATTCATGATGGTGAATACACCTAGCATGGACTGAGAGCTGGCACTCAAGTGAAGCTGCCGGCTGCACGTCGCGCGCCGAGCCGCTAGTTGCCGATAGATTATAACAACCCTTATACAATCGTTGTGTCCGTCTGTCACAGCATTACATTTCAGCTAAAGTACATTGACTTGCGTTTGACCACCTTCACGCGTGATGTTAAGCGATGATGCGGTCTACGTTGGAGCACGCTTGCCTAGAAGAAACCGATTCACTCGTGATTTGAAGACACCCAGATTGTAACCATCGGGGAACACCCATTCAGGCAGCTCACTCCACAGACTAGCAGTTTGCACAATAAATGTGGAATCAAAGCGCTTCGTACGGGTTTTCGGAGTATCAACCATAAAGCGGTGTCGGATCTTCGTGTCCGCTCTGGCAGTCCGATAGAAAAATGGGCAGGAGGGAATCAGTTCGTGCAGATCTGATGCATACTCTCCGAAATGTAACGTTGTTAGATTATATCATTATATTAACAAATTTTTGTAAGATTATGTCGACCACAATTATTTTGGTAATATTATACGGAATCCTATCAGGTGCGTGTCTCGCCACGCTTTTGACAACATGTTTAGTAGAAGTTGTCAGCTAGCCCTGCCCTGCCCTTGAGAGCACCTCGCGCTGCAGGTGGCAGGCAGCGGAGCGCAGTACTCCTGCGGAGTGGAGCGGACCGGCGCGGGCGCCGCGGTGGCGCCGGCGCCCGCGTTTTGCGCCGCCGCTTATTTACATAATTATCGCTATATCAGTGCGAAGACCTGATTTTAAGAATCCGAAATAACATACAATATCAATAATAACAATAATACCTACAGATCGTAAACTAGTCTCGAGGCATTCACATACAAACATGGCGTCTAGCAAGCGACGCGACGTTCCGAGATTCTGTATATACAGTACACGAACCGTTGTTATTATGCATTATTTTTTAGGTTTACGTTCCCAAAGGGTAAAAATGGGACCCTATTACTAAGCCTACATCGTCTGTCTGACTGTCAAGACCCTTTTCTCAGAAACGCGTAGTTAAAATTACTTAAATCATAAACTTGGGTCGACGGTCTCTTTCAGCCGTGAAAAAATCAAATTTGTAAGTCAGGTGACAAATATCTGTTCATTACCAAGTTATAACTTGTAATTGGATTATTTGGATGACCTCATTTTTCTTTCACCGAAACGAAATGCCATATTTTACTAATTTTGCAGTCGGTTTTTAAATTGACAATTATTGTATTTTGTGGTGGTACGGATAACGGAACCCTCAGCGTGCAAGCCCGACGCGCATTTGGCCGGTTTATTTGAACAAGATTTGTACGAATCTGCCATACCTGCCTTATCTATAGATAAACATGAGCTTTTATCCGCAGCCGAGATCCATCGCAGGGTCCGCTGGAGTACTCGTGTGACGGACGCGGGCACGTCACGAGGAGGAAACTTGAAGTGAACGAGGATCGATGGAGCGTCCTGGGACCAGCCGGCGGCGCGGCCCCGCGGGAGCTGGACGCCGGGCTCGACAAGCCATACTCGTCCCGTTCGAGAGCTACGTTACATTACAACCTCTACCTAACAGTATATCTTTGTTTTAAACGTTTATCGGGACTTATCACGTATTATTTAAACATGTGTTCAAATCGCGAAAGTTTAACAATTAGTAGTATCTATCTGGCTTATAGAAGTAGGTTCTTCTTTATAACTGGAGATGTACCCACTTTAAACCGTTATTATTTATTTACTTTGCTGTATTTACACAATATTTTGTTTCATTAATAATGTCAGCAACCACTAAAAATAAACTTAAAGTTTTTTACTTGAAGTTCGACTAATTTTAACATTTTTTGCAATACTTAGTGCTAATAATAATAATGATGATTATTTAGTATGCATATACAGTAATACCCCGCGTTACGCGACCCCGTTATGCGCGGTTTCACTATAACGCGAATTTCAAATTTCGCGCTCAAATGCCTCGCATTACGCGAAAGAGTGCGTATAAACATAATGTATAGAAAAATAATTAATAGTATGTATTGCATAAAGTGTTGATTGATTAAAATGATTCTTATTTTTTTTGTATTAAATTTTGAGTATGTTTACATAAACCTCGATATACGCGAATTTCAGTTAACGCGATTTTTTCCGGAACGTATCCCGCGCGTAAAGCGGGGTATCACTGTATTATTATAGGTATGAAAGTGACATCTTCTCGTCCAACATACCGCAGTGCCTAAAGACAAGGGTCTTTGACCAGTGTGTGTTGCCAGTGATGACATATGGTACTGAGACGTGGTCCTTAACTGTTGGCCTTTTGGAAAAACTCAGAGTCACACAGCGGGCAATGGAGAGAGCTATGCTCGGAGTTTCTTTGCGCGATAGAATCCGAAACGTGGATATTCGCCAAAGACCAAAGTCACCGACATAGCTGTTAAAATTTGCAAGTTGAAGTGGCAATGGGCAGACCACATCGCTCGGAGAACCGATAACCGATGGGGAAGAAAGGTTCTTGAGTGGAGACCACGAACCGGAAGACGCAGCGTAGGTAGGCCTCCCACTAGATGGACCGACGACATAGCAAGAGTCGCTGGCATTCAGTAGATGCAAAAGGCAGGCTGTCGTTCAGTGTGGAGGTTAAAGGGGGAGGCCTATGTTCAGCAGTGGACGTCTTCTGGCTGATGATGATGATGATGATAGGTATGAATGGAATGAATGTAGATTGCAGCGAATAAGTAATAAGTATTGTAAGTACGATATGTAGGACGCAGCTCGGTCTCAGAATAAGTAATAAGTATTGTAAGTACGATATGTAGGACGCAGCTCGGTCTCAGAATAAGTAATAAGTATTGTAAGTACGATATGTAGGACGCAGCTCGGTCTCAGAATAAGTAATAAGTATTGTAAGTACGATATGTAGGACGCAGCTCGGTCTCAGAATAAGTAATAAGTATTGTAAGTACGATATGTAGGACGCAGCTCGGTCTCAGAATAAGTAATAAGTATTGTAAGTACGATATGTAGGACGCAGCTCGGTCTCAGAATAAGTAATAAGTATTGTAAGTACGATATGTAGGACGCAGCTCGGTCTCAGAATAATTGATAGCCTGTTGGTCCAGTTGGTAGTGAACCTGCCTTCTGAGCTTGGGGGCGTGGGTTCGATTCCCGCCTAGGACAAATATTATTGTGATGAACATATGTGTTTGTTCTATATCTGGTTGTTAATATCTATTTAAGTATGTATTTAAAACTATATATTATGTATGTATATCAGTCTCTGGCAGCCATATCACAAGCTTTGCTTAGTTTGGGGCCAGATGACAGTGTGTGAAAAAATGTCCCGAATATTTATTTATTATTTTATTATTTATAAGTAATAAGTATTGTAAGTACGATATGTAGGACGCAGCTCGGTCTCAGAATAGCTTAGCTGCGGCCGAGACGAGACGAGCTTTACGAACTTTAAGTTTTATACCTTAATAGGTATTACTAAATTTAATTAGTTCTAATGGGCTATCTAAAGCGCTAACAGTGTTCTCTATTCCGAATGGAAGCCGCTACAACGACAACAGGTGGGTTCTGTGCGGTACAGTGTGCACCCTCGGCGATCTGTTGCTGACCTCGGCGGAGGGTTCTGGGATCACGAGACAACCTACAAGCTGAACTCTCCGGTACTCTCTTGTATGGTGGTTATCTCCCCGGAGCGATCGCATCACGTCGTCCGCGAGGCGCCGCAACTGGAGCATCCAGTTATGCACCACGAATCGAACATTCAATCCGATATGTATGTAAGTGGCACTGGCCACCGTTACGCGCTTTCTACCTTCACTCGCCCCGCACCCGGCGACGCTCCCATTCTAACCACCAGCCACTTTATATTTAGTGGCGGATAAATAATGTTTTAGAACAGCGTTCTTGTTCAGGTGAATTGATAAATTATAAATAATAATTAGCAAACCCGAAGGACTTACCAAACTACTCATTTATTCATTCGCCAACATACGTTAATACATAATTTTTATTTATTTTGTACCATAGAGGTAATATTTTCCTCCAAGAAAATTATTAAAAATTACCTACAACTTTCTTAGTGTACTATTTTTAACCGACAAAAAAGTAGGTTATCTAGTCGACGTGTATATAATATTTTTATGTATGATCACGCATACCTAACTTTTTTAAAGTTTACAATAAGAAAAAGCGCAAAAAACAAAAATAATAAAATATTAATTCAGAATAAGATTAGGTAGATGTGTAAGTAGTTGAGGGCGTGGTGTGGGGTGGGGTGCGGTGGTACTGACCGATGGCGAGCAGCAGCAGGAGCGGCGCTCGGGAGCGCATGTTGCTTGTCTCGTGGCGTCGTGTGTGCACTGAACTCGCGAGCGCGACCGACTCGCGCGGCTGCTGGCGGGACACTGCCTGCGACGGCTGCGCGCGCGCCGCCGGCCGGCACTCCACCGCGCACCGCCAGGCGCAGCTCCGGCGTGCTGCAACACTCCGCAGGCACATGGTGATGCTTCTCCAACATTTCTCCTACTTGAGGTGATGATGGATTTTATTCTTCCCGCGGCAATCGCAAAGATGGTAGGTATATTATCTGCTGGTAAGGTAGCGAGGTCAATGCAGATAGGCCAATCAGGTAGATCTGCCAGACACCCCTCTGTTCACAAGGGAAGCGGTCCGGGTGGAACTGGAGTGGAACAGTGGAACATCGTGTTAATTTTACCAACTTCGACGTTTCAACCGTGTTGCAAAAGCCTTTTTTTTTAATGATGTAATGGGCCAGCTTTTGACCACAACTCACCTGATGGTAAGCGACGATGCAGTCTAAGATGAAGCACGCTTGCCCATGAGGTGCCTATTCACTCTTGTCTTGAAGAGACCCAGATTGTACTTTGTAGGGAACACCGAGGCAGGAAGCGCATTCCATTCCTGTGCAGTTCGTATTAGGAAGGAATTTTGGAAACGCTGCGTGCGGACTTTACCAAAGTTCACGACGTAAGGATGGAATGTCCACCTCGATGACCTATGGCGAAAATTGCTTGACGGGATCAGCTTGAACAGCTCTTGTGCACATTCTCCAAAATGAACGCGATAAAAAATGGACAGACAAGCCACCTTCCGCCTGTGCAGGAGGCTATGCGGCACCTTCCCTTTAACCAGCGCTTCGTTATTAATTAGACGAATGGCGCGTCTCTCTACCGAGTCCAATGCTTCGAGCTGGTATTTAGCAGAGCCGTCCCACAAGTGACTGCAGTATTCCAAGCAGGACCGCACTTGCGCTTGGTAAAGATTAAGCAGTTGGGCAGATGTAAAAAACTGCCTAACCTTGGATAGAATAACAGTTTTTTTGCTGCAGTTTTGGCTCTCGACTCAATAAAGCGACCGAAGTTTAGAGAAGAAGATATTTGTAGCCCGAGGATTTCTAAGTGATCATTATACGGAACTGGCACTCCTTGAAATATTGGAGTGGCCGAGATTATGGTCCGTTTAGTAGAGAATGCACAAGCCTGAGTCTTTGTCGCATTAAACTCAACCAAATTAGCAGCACCCCATTGAGATACTGCCTCAAGGGTTAAGTTTGCGCGACAAGTCATCGCCTCTCTTTGGGCCTGTGTGTCAGAAGCCCGAGCTCGTGCGCTGGAGAGGTATCTTTCTACAACAGTGCTATCATCTGCATAACCAAAGATGCCTGGAACAAGCAAATCGTTGATATGCAGAAGAAACAAGGTTGCAGAAAGAACTGATCCCTGAGGGACACCGGCATTGATAGTCATGAGTTCAGACAAGCAGCCGTCGATAACTACTCGAATTAACCTATCCCTCAGAAAATCTGCAATCCAAGCACAAAAGCCAGGGCTAATGCCGTAAGAAGGAAGCTTGCTTAATAGACTATCATGCCATACTCTATCGAAGGCTTTCGATATGTCTAAAGAGACCGCTATGCCCTCCCCATGTTGGTCGATAGCTTCACCCAACACGTGTGTCACGTATGCTAGAAGGTCGCCGGTCGACCGGTTTCGCCGGAAGCCATATTGCCGGTCGCTGAGGATATCTTTGCCTTCAAGATACTTGAGCAGCCTTTCATTTAGCACTCGCTCCATAACTTTACAGAAGATAGAGGTAATGACAATTGGTCTGTAATTGCTGGGGTCAGCTCGACTACCTTTCTTGGGGACAGGTTGAACATTAGCAAGCTTCCAAGATTTAGACACAGTACTGGTATCAAGGGAGAGTCGATACAGACGCGTCATAATTGGACAGAGCTCCGGTGCGCATTTTTTAAGGACCACCGCTGGTATCCCGTCAGGACCACTGGCTTTATTGATGTCTAGATGACGTAGCACCTTCAGAACTTCTTTTTGTTTTATTTTAACATTAGGCATAACAGAGCCGCAGTGTGGTATGCGGGGCGGCTGTTTGACACCTGGATCCAAGCGAGAGTTGCCCGAAAAAAGAGTTGCGAAGATATTTGCCTTGTCAACAGTTTTAAGTAGGATTTTAAGTATACATAATACAACGAACAAACTGAAAGTAAACGGGCAAGTGCCTTTATTAACTAACAAAATACAAGCTAATACTAACACTAAAAAAAACAGTTAAACAACCTATAGGTAGACCGTTGAAGGTCTAAAGACAATCCAAATGCTCAAGCCCACTATCAGTTGGCAGCGTACCCAGCATGCTGGCCACGGAACACTATTACTCCTAGATGCTGGCGGCATTGCCACGCCTGAATGGCAACAAAGAGAATATAAATACTACGTAATGTACTCGAAATAACACAAAAGGCGCGAGACATATTTTTTTTTTTGGACCCGGGTATGTCCTAAAACTGCGACCAGAACCACCGGAGGATGGGCAGCAGCGTCCTATTAGTACACGGTGAACGTACTGCGATCCCCAAGCCGCCTGCCAAGCGTGGGGATTATGGCAACACCCCTCTCTACGAGGGAGGCCTTTGTTCAGCAGTGGACGTTTACAGGCTGATGATGATGATGATGATGATATTTTTTTTCACGTTGGTGCCAAAACTCTCCCAGTGTAATATTTTTAGTTTTTTAATTTTTTTTCATGGCCATGGATACAGTGTCCTTTAGTTGTAATATTAAACAAGTTTACATAGTACACAGATAGGTAGTTAGGTAGTAGATCTGTGTAGGTAGTAGATCTGTGACATAGTAAAGAAGTCATTGTCAGATTCAAGCAAAGTAAGTCACGGTCAAGCTCGGGCGTAGCTATAGCTTTCACATGGGGGGTGTCCGCGGTTACACAAAATGCCTAATGAATGTAGCAGGTACCCAAACCGATGACACATCAGAATCAGTGAAATAATATTTAAGAAAATGTTTTTACTCAGCTTTTTAAAACGTAATTGCAGCTGTCAGAGCAAATAAACTAATGGAAATAGTAGTTCTACCGCCAGTCACCACCTGCAGTGCGCACCTCCTCGAATAGCCCATGGGAAACATTATGCTAGCTGGTGCAAATCCCAGTTAAAGCGCCTGCGCAAATATTGATAGCACGTTCAATTACTTTGCCAGAATTAGAAAATATACCTAATAATTATTCGTTGTAAGGGTGATCGAATAATTATTATTCGAAGTGAATTCCGCACATCAGCAGAAAACATAATATCCAAATAGACTGTAGAAAAGTGTTTTCCTACAAAGGCAGGACAGGATTAACCTGTCTTTCTTTGCTGGCACCGACTCAAAAATAACTGATTATAAATTGTAAATATATAATTAATATATGTATTCATAATTTCGTTGATTGTCCTCTAATGCTCATTGCTTTGAAGTTATTTAAATATTATTTTCTACTTTTTAGTTTCAGTTTGTAAATGAAGGCATAGTCATGAAGTCGGTTCTTTTTTTTCTAAAAATTATCTTTATTCTTTTTGGAGATCGAGGCAAGCACATATTATTATTATATTTATACTCATTTCCTACCTACTGTATTTATTGTAACCATGTTAATTTTTTTTCTACCAAAGCCTCGTGGATAGTTCTTAACTGGCAGCTCAACCAACAAAACATCACAATTTACAAGGCTGTTCTTGTTGACATAGATAAAAGTGAAAGTCAAGTGCTTTACTTTGATTGGTTTAGCAATCAAAGCAAAGAGCTTTATGACGACTCACAGCCAATAATAGTACCGACCTTGTAATTATTTTTTCGAGTTGCTCAATGTTCTGGCATTGGAAAACAGGTTTAGCAAAGAGTTGTCAAAAACCGGAAATCTATTCATTCAGTCACGTCACGAGCGGATAGGTTTACGAAATTAAACTTTTAAAATGATTTGATTTAACTTCGTATGTGTAAAAAAAGTTTTGTAAGTGTTAAAACTAAGTTAAAAATGTGGAAGTTATGCTTTGTGCTCGTCGCACTAGTTACACAAGGTACGACAAGGTTTTTCTAATTATTACAAAAGTGTCGTGTGGAAACTTTCTCTTGCATTGTTTTGTTACGTTCAATGCCATTCTACCTGCTTTTCAGACTGCTCCTCCCAGGAGGAGGACGGCCCCTACAGAGGCAGCTTCATAGGGAAGCTCAACTCCTACCACCACCAGGTACACAAATAATCACAACTCGGACTTCTAAACTTAAAAAAGTTCTGTTAGAAATTCCAAATTATTAAGTTACTAGCGGTCCGCCCCAGCTTCGCACGGGTATAGATTATAGCCTATGTCACCCGGGGATAGTGTAGCTTCCCAACAGTGAAAGAATTTTTCAAATCGGTTCAGTAGTTTCAGTAGTTTCGGAGCCTATTCAATGCAAACAAACAAACAATCAAATCTTTCCTCTTTATAATATTAGTATAGATACGTTAAACGTAGTACTATTTTTATGCGTAAAACTAACTTTTTGTAAAGTTGCCTGTCTCTGTCGATCATGTCACTTACATTAATAAAATAAATGCGAAAGTTTGTCTAAATATTTTGTTGCTGTCCTGGATTGGGATGGGATAAAAATTGCCACAGAGTTAGTTTAATACCCTGGAATGACACCTACAGGCTACATTCCATTCTGAAAAAATATTGTTTATTCATGTAGAATGACAGATGTGCAACTGCGGAGAGCTGCTAGATGCACGTCAAGGAGGCTAATGGTAGAAATTCTATTCAGATGCACTAAGCATTTCAATCCCCTTTTTTTACCGATCAGCAGAGATGTAGATCTCCTTACCTGTGTTGTGTCTTTTCTACCAGGTACAATCAGCGGTTGTCTAAGGAAAATAAATACAACTTAATAGGCATCATCATCATCATCATCATCAGCCTGTAAACGTCCACTGCTGAACAAAGGCCTCCCTCGTAGAGAGGGATGTTGCCATAATTCCCACGCTTGGCAGGCGGCTTGGGGATCGCAGTACGTTCACCGTGTACTAATAGGACGCTGCTGCCCATCCTCCGGTGGTTCTAATAATTAATTGTTTAATAGGCATGATGACTAATATTTTTTTATTGCCTCATAAAAAAGCTGATCATAAATAGAGCACATCAACGAAAACAAAATTAAAATTAGTTCAAAAATAAATAAGATATAAGCATTTTAATTTCATGCTAGACAAAGAGCGCACTATACTGACGCCGTGACGTCACGGCTCAGGAGCGCCATACAAATGCTATACTAACACACGCTTTGCGAGAAAGGGATAGAGCATCCCCTCTCTATCCCTACCTAAAACTTTAAACACTCATATCTCAGAGATTTATCAGCCGATTTAAATAATTTTTTCAGTGTGTGTAATGTATTTAGTTATATTAATTGCTAAGCCGGTTATTTAGAATAAATTAAATATTTTGCCTATTGAGAACCTCTTCACTTTTTGAAGTTGGTATTTTTTTTATGGGTATATCCTAGGCAAGCATGCTACATCTTTGGCCACATCATTGCTTCCCATCAGGTGAAATTGTGGTCAAATCCATGCCTACTCCATTGTAAAAGTATGGTCTAGTTAGTCTAGTATCTACTAAACTTAACCATATCTAACTACATGTTGACCGATCAGCTCAGGGTAGACTGCTATCTCAAATTAACAGCGTCGGCTAACATCAAACTGCTCTGCGAGCTAGCTCTGACAGGTACCAGGGCTCAAGGTGTGTTTCCACAGAAGCAGAGCAGAGACGTGCCAGAATCAACCAGTGACGTTGTTTGAATTCCACATTTAGTCACGGCTCCGCTACTATAGAAACAGTCATAGAGGAGATAAGAGGAATTGTATCAAATTGTATGGCAAGCAGAATAGAGTGGGGCTGAGGAGCAGCTGTATGTAATGCGAACCAAGCGGAACTAACCATTGCTCCTTTGCTTCAAAGTCTCTACTGCTCGACTGCTACTCAGGTCAGCTCGTCTCCCTTTCAATGGAAACACCCATCTCTTTTTACAGCTCCGGTCCGTCTGTGGACATGCACTCTTACTATCGGCTTAACTACATTGTATCATGGAAGTAACTATTCTGATGTCAGGTATCGGGGGAGGTGTACGCAGTGGACGACTGGACGGTGCTGCTGGTGAACTTCAACTACGACGGCACGGGAGATGACACGTTCTTCTGGGCCGGAGACGCCGGCCGGCCTGGCCCTCAGGGGTTCATCGTGCCAGACGAGCATGGGAAGTCAGTACCTAAATCATTATTTTTCCTACAGCCTTTTTACATTTGTTTAACAGACGTGGGCCTCTCCCAATCTCTTCCATGACACGAGCTCTCCTGGCTGAGCTCTCCAGCCAGGCCTGACTTATTCATATTTGATTCCGCTTGCTAGTCCTCATCCTGGTGATAGACCTCACACCGTCAAATTTATTTTTATTTTTCAGATTTGATATACCTACTGCGATGTATATCAGATCTGCAATGTAAGAATTACAAATAAGATCAGTTTAAATCTTTGTCGATCAAAATAATATAGTCATATTATGCCAATAACTTCTTCATACATTATGCGTACCCCAAGCGAGATGTCAGTGCAGGTCTTATCACCCCCACTTTGAATTAGATTATGCGTACCTCTTTGGTAACTTCACATACTTACCAACATAAAGTTAGTACTATAATACAAACTCCTTGCTCAGCTGTTCACTAGGACTCCTTGAGTCGAGGGGAAACACAGACAAGTAACATCTGCCACCAATATGGCTGAGAATGAAACCCTGAGCCGTATTGGTTGCCAACACTTGAGTGTGGATGAAGGAGTAGAATACAAAGCTAACCGTGACTTGCAGAACAAACATCCTGGAGAGATATTACAACGGCGAGGTGCGTCTGACGCTGCCGGAGGGCAAGCGCGTGTCGCGCATCAAGTGGCTGGCCGTGTACGACATCGACACGCAGAACACGTTCGGAGACGTGTACGTGCCGGACGAGTTCGACGCGCCCGCGCCGCGCGCGCTGCCCGCGCTCGCCGGCACGCCCGCCGTCAGCTCGCAGCCGGTGCAGTTCCTCACCGCCACCAAGTTCCTGTAACTATATTCCTTCTTATACTTGAGGCTTCACAACTGCTGTTGGTTATTGTCGCGATATAGCACCATCACATGTCACCTGAGGTGAAGTGATGGTGTGTCTAACGGTGGATTATTATGTGTTAGTGGACGTGCTCCAGTGTTGCCAAGTGATATAACGAGGCGAAACATTTTGTGCTGTATCCAAAACTCTATAGCATCCTCCAGCTAAGCCTCCACCACTTTACTGAGGCGCTTTGATTTGGCTGTGAATTACTTTACTTGGTCTAACTATGACCTATGGTCTATTACCTACTTGTTGGTAATGTTGTGCATTAATAACATTTGAAAATATTTCAATATTTGAAACTTCCAAATGCATAAATTGTCCGACGGTCCGACGCCTAACTCATTAATACCTAGTAGATTGTACAACCAGTGCTTCAAACAACTCATTTTAGCTGAGACTATTGGCGAGGGCGATATTTAAGTGGAGGATCAATAATAATACCCTCGGCTTTTCACTTTCATTGCGAGGAAATGAAACAGTGATATTGTAAGTAATACCTATAATCAAAATAGACTTCACTAGAGGCTTCTATGGACTTTTGGAAACAACGTGAAAATACATGTTTTACCTCATTATACCACAAACCCACACTCGAGCACAATCTCTAACACTTAATAAATATAATCCACCATTACTTTATAACAATCGACAATACACCATTTAAAGAAAATAATACAATAAGACGGTCTTCGACCAAAATAAAATGAATGGACAGGCCCAGTAGAAGCACATTTTTGAAGATAACAAAATGAGCGCCGACTCTCATTTCGTTTCAGTCGGTTTCTAGCCGTAGGAAGTACAACACGTGTCTATTATTACGTGATAACGAAACATCTGACATAATTATGCATTCATATGCTTTCCCGAAGTGTAAATACACAAATAAAACCGGGATCTATTTTTTGTAACAAATATACTGTACATTTTTATAATTAGGTGCTGAAGTATAATTATTTCCGACGGTTTTGACTCGTTTTTACTGAGCAATATCAATGGTTAGACTTAAGACCCGTCCATTCATTTTATTTTTATTTAGTCGAAGAAGACGACATGTTTTTTCCATGTGGGAACCAAAAGCAAAACTCCGAAATAAAATAAAAAAACATCGCTCATTATTGGGCAAGCTAACGCTATTAAGACCAAAGTTATGCTTGGGTCTTTAATAATACCCTGTTATTATTAGAGACCGAAGGAAACTATCTACATGTATTGTATTAGAAACGCAACCTCTTTAAACAACTTTAAAAAGGTTCTGTATTATGCACAAACCAGAATAGTCCAACTCTTTGAACAATTTCAAAGAGGTTTAGTATACTTTTACGCACTAGTGCAAAAAAGTATTTTGTGCGCGATCGAGGCACGATCATATTAAAAAGCAATATTAGTCCGCTTACATTGGGCATAAACAAGAACATTAAGAGCATGAGAAGTGAAACAGTTTGTTTTAAATACACAAAAAATACAAAATAAATTACAGAAATCCTCTTTTTTGGAAGAGTTCAAAAATACCCTATCAGTTAGGGTTTGTTTGTTTGTCATGACCAGTGTAGGTTCAAGCTCGCAGTGATTTGTTTGAAGCCACACTTTCCTCAGAGAATGAGGAACTGCGCCATCTCCGCTACACACACGTGAAGAGTCGCTCGTGTTCCAGCATCCCGGAGCTGAAGTACGACGGCAGCGGCGAGGAGGTGTACTTCTGGGCCGGCGTCGGCCCGCAGCCCTCCGCCAAGGGGTTCAAGATCCCCGACGACTACGGATAGTGAGTCTATTACTGTACACTCGGACAGACGACTCGCACCGGCGAACATCAAATATCCATTATAAATTACTAGCAACGCACCCCGGCTTCGCACGGGTGTAAATCTTATTTTTTTACACCTTGGGTTACATTATTGGAGTTTTAGTACGGATCCCTATTATAAAAAAATATATAATATAGCCTATGTCACCCGAAGATAGTGTAGCTTCCCAACAGTAAAAGAATTTTTCAAATCGGTTCAGTAGTTTCGGAGCCTATTGAATGCAAACAAACAAATATCATACTATATATTATTATAAGTATAGGTAGATGACAAAACGGCTTACACGATTACGTTGCGTTTGTCGGTCGAGACGAAGTCCCGACCGGTTTCAGAGCTATCGCAGCTTCTTCATCAAGGAATATGCGCGCTCCCAAGCACGGCGCACGCTGGCGGTGACGTCAGCTTAAGATACAGTTTACTGTGCAGGACGAAAAAGATGACATTCTGTCGTTCTTAGACGGTGGGGAGTCAAATGGTTCCGTATTTCACTCTGTTTACCGAAAACCAACGCACACGCACACGGAGGGTGAATAAATAAATAAATATTCGGGACATTTTTGCTCACACGGTCATCTGAAACTAAGCAAAGCTTGTGATATGGCTGCCAGAGACTAATATACATACATAATACCAATAATACCTACCTATTTTATATAAACATACTTAAATAGAATAAAAAGAATAAAACTGTCATAGCTCGTTGGCATCAGTTTTGAAATAAAATAAATTATAAAAATACTTCCCAGGCAGTGCGCCTTCGAAAGTGTTTACCAATTCCTACTTTAATACCCAAATTTTTCAGTGGTGGTATTTATAAGAGCGGGCACTCTAGCCTAATAGAGATATTTTCAAATTATCAGCTGATTTTGTTGTAAATATTTAGATGACTCATTGACAAGTCGCCGTTACCGTGGCAACCATGGCGCCAAGCCGCGGAGCCGCCCTTTTTTATCTTATGCGCAATGCGCAGAAGTAATGCGCCTGTGCAGAGTACTTTAGACAAGTGTTCCGTGACTTTAGACATCATGTCTCAAACTTCAAGCTGACATCAATATTATCAAGCATCTACAAACATTTTTTTATTTACATTTTGGACAATTTTTCTAGTAACGTGTTTTTATGAAAACTTCTAATACTATAATTCATTTTTTTAAACACCTACTAAAATGAGTTCCCTCCCTGCGCAACTGACTTGTCCCTGCTGCCCTGGTTCTGCACGTGTTTTTAGCGCACATGGACTTAAGGTACATATAGGTCGGATGCACAAAAGTGTCCGTGGCCCAGCTGCTGCTTCACAGTTCACACCACCGGGCTCGGATCTCACTTCACCAAGCCAGGCATCAGCGTCTCACCCGTGTATTCTCGACAGGCTTGCTGGCTTGAAGGACAAAACGCCTGTTCTTAGGCATATCCCTAAAGGCGCGCGGAATCAGGCTGCTGGTAAGCTGTGTGAAATAATAGATAGGTGCGTAAGCTATAATAGCTTAGAGGATTGGTGTGCGCTTCTCACCTTTGCGTATGGTGCATTAAGAGTTCCATCAAGGGATGCACCTGGAAATATGACTACAAAGGTGAAGGCGAACATTGAGTCCCCTGCGTCTGATCAGCTCATCGACGAGTTGAGTAATTCTACATTTAATTCAAGGTCTCGGGCAATCGTTAAAAGTATCGAGTCAAAAGTTTTCGAAGGTGATTTACGGGGAGCTGTTCGACTCCTAGTGTCAGACGACTCTTTCGCACAGCATGACCCTGCCACGCTGGCTGCCCTAGAGCTCAAGCACCCCAGTCCTTCTCGTCCGCTCAGTTTCCCACCGGCGCCTGACGCATCTTATTCGCCAGTAACGGTGTCAGTGGAGGATGTCTCGCGGGCGTTGAGTTCTTTTTATAGCGGTTCTGCGGCGGGTTTAGATGGGATTCGCCCAGGACATTTAAAAGAACTCGCATCTAGTTCAGCGGGTGAAAATAGTCAGCGCTTGTTAGGATGTTTGACGAAACTTGCCAACTTCCTGTTGAGTGGCCAGCTGAATCTGCAAGTGTGCCCATATCTATATGGAGCATCTCTTTGTGCCCTCACAAAGAAGGATGGAGGGGTGAGGCCTATTGCTATTGGCAGCGTTTTTCGTCGGCTGACGGCCAAGTTGGCCTGCTGGTCTGTGAGAGAGGCAATGTCCGAGTACCTACAACCACACCAGCTAGGATTTGGGACGCGTCGGGGGTGTGAGGCCGCTATTCATGCAACACGAGCCTTCGTCATGGACCCAAGTAACGTAAATTGTGTATTGCTGAAACTTGACGTTCGCAACGCTTTCAACACTATTGAAAGAGACGTACTCCTGAGTGAAGTTAAGGATAAAATTCCCAGCCTTTACCCTTTTCTTTATCAGGTATATTATTCACCATCACATCTCTTTTTTAACAACTCTGTTATCTCTTCTCAAGTAGGAGCGCAACAGGGGGATCCGCTGGGGCCACTAGTTTTTAGTCTAGCTATCCACATGGCTATTTCGGATCTTAAATCTGCTCTGAACGTGTGGTATCTTGATGATGGCACCATTGGTGGATCTCTAGAAGATGTGTACCATGACCTGGCGGATCTTATCCCTCGCCTGAAAGAACTAGGTCTGGAGGTAAATCCCTCTAAATGCGAATACTTTCCCTGTGGTGCTGGAGCTCGCATACACTTTTCACGCTTTAGTGCGTTACTACCAGGCCTCAAGGAACTTACTCCTAATACTTTCACCCTTCTAGGGTCTCCTATTTTCCTTGAAGGATTGCCTGCCGCACTAACTTCCCATAAAGAGTTTCTCCTTAACGCTCAGGAGCGCCTCAGAGGTCTTTCAGCGCATGTTGCGATTGTTTTGCTGCGCACGTGCTTTGCCCTTCCCAAAATGACTTATCTCTTGCGGACCGCCCCTACCTGGATCTGTCCTGGTGAGATTGCTTGCTTTGATAAAGTTTTAAAGTCAACGGTCGAGACTGTTTTGAATGTCTCCCTTGACGAAACACAGTGGATTCAGGCGGCTCTCCCAATCCGGTATGGGGGTCTTGGGTTGAGGTGCGCACGTGATGTAGGCCTTCCGGCTTTCTTGGCATCGGCTCATGGAGTAGCAGACCTCGTCACTGTAATACTACATTCCAATGGTGTCGGGGCGAGCATTCCATTTGTTTCAGATGCTGTGTCAGCCTGGTTGGCCCTCAACACGGGCGCATCCAGCCCGGTTGCGGCATTGCATGTTCAGCGTGCATGGGATGACATTGGGGCAAAACGGATACAAAAGCAGTTGTTGGAGAGTTCCACAGGCGCTGACTTGGCTAGACTCAGAGCTGTGTCACAGTCTGAATCCGGGGCATGGTTATACGCGCTGCCCTCACCTCACTTGGGCACTTTAATGGACGACGACTCACTGCGCGTGGCTGTGGCCTTCCGTCTGGGCTGCAAGGTGTGTGAACCACACTTATGCATCTGCGGTTCCATGGTGGAGGCTAATGGCCATCACGCTTTGAGTTGTCGTCGCTGCTCAGGTAGGTTTCCTCGTCACCATGCCCTTAATGACATAGTTCGGAGAGCCCTTGTTTCAGCTAACATACCTTGTGTGCTTGAACCACCTGGTCTTTGCAGATCGGATGGCAAGAGACCGGACGGCTTGACACTGGTACCGTGGAAAAACGGCAAGTGCTTGGTGTGGGACGCTACTTGTGTCAGCACGGTAGCTGCCACCCACCTAGGTCGTACGGTACACTCCCCAGCAGCTGCAGCTGAGAATGCCGCTTGCATGAAGCGGCTGAAGTATGCAGCTATGGTGCCACATTACATTTTTGTACCGATTGCCGTGGAGACCATGGGCAGTTGGGCCACTGAAGCCAGAAGCTTCATTGGCGAGTTGGGGCGCAGGTTGAGGGAAAAAAATAACGACCCTCGCTCCGGCTCGTACCTGGTGCAAAGGTTGGCCATAGCCATTCAGCGTGGCAATGCTGCTAGCATTATGGGCACCTTTGCACCAGGTACAGTTAGGGGCGGGTTATTTGATTGATCGTTATATTTTTTTATTTATTTTAAATATTTAGTTTGTATTTAATATTTTAATTTGTAGGTAGTTTGTTTAGATTTTATTATAAGTTTTAGTTTTTAGTCATTAATTTAAGTTTTTGTTTTTTAATTAAAATAACTTAAATAGATATTAATAACCAGATAATGAACAAACACAAATGTTCATCACATAATTGTTTGTCCTAGGTGGGAATCGAACCCACGCCCCTTAGCTCAGAAGGTAGGTTCACTACCAACTGGACCAACGGGCTATCCGAATGTAAGCTGTTTTGTGTTAGTTTTGAAGGGCAATGTGTTTAGTAAAATAACAGAAGCACAATGTGTAACGCACGCTGGTTGTACAAGTAGTGTCGTGTGCGCAGCCTGGAGTCCATCCGCGCGTACGCCGGCGAGGACGTGACGCTGGAGCTGCCCAGCGGGAAGACCGTGTTCGACATCAACTGGGTGTGCGTGTGGAACGCGCGCGCGGGGCGCAGCCTCGGCGCCGCGCTCGTCTCCGAGGGACTCAACGTGCCGCCCTCCGACCGCGCGCTGCACCCCTACAAGTTAACATCACCTCCCTATATACCTACCTCCTGCTTCACATCCGACCCGGAGCGACCAGAGCGGCCCGGGGCACCCGTCTGTGTCGCGGGCTTGTTCCCTTTCTCCCCACCAGCTTTGTCCCACTAGTGGGGAGAAGGGAAGTAGCCAGCTCACTACACTCGAATGTCCCACTGCACTTGAACGATACTCATATTATTGTCAGAATGGGCAGTAGTGTTAATGTTACTTAATTTTATTATCGGTTTTGGTCTTGTATTATTTAAGTTAAGGACAAATGATTATTTCCAATATTGGGCGGTCTGTCCACTCATTGCGGCCAGTGGACGCATATGACGGAGTACGGTAGTGTGAGTGCGCTGTGTCGGCAGGTCCTCGCTCCCGGCGTGTCGGCAGCTGCACCGCGACTACCAGGTCTCCTACGAGGTGTTCGGCCCGCAGGTCACCTTCGAGCTCGCAGCCATGGTGACTATCTCTACTCTACAGCGCTCCACCGCACACACCACACCACACCACACCACACCACACCACACCGCACACCTTCATTACATATACCTGTCACAATATATACATAATCAAATGAACATTATAATAACAGTACTTAAGCTATTTCTTATATTTGAATAGTCTTCCGAGAATACTACTTGGTATGTAATAATACTGTACTAGCTGAATGCCTTTTATTTCTCCAATTTAGCAATCTTATGTTCCACGAGTTGTTCAGTTGAATGAGTAGATCGACACACTTATGTACCTACTGCTGCAATGTGAGACACACTGTCGCCGCCCTGCCGCCCGGCGCCGGCGAGCGACAGGGCGGCAGGGCGGCGCCCCGTGTCACGCGCCGCGTTGTCCGCAGATTGAGGCCGACGAGTACATGGCGTTCGGCATCTCGGGCAGCTCGGAGCGCTCCGCCATGCTCGGCGCGGACGTCGCCGTCGCCTACTTCAACGAGAAGGAGCAGCGCGGCGTCGCCGTCGACTACAACGTGACGGCGCGGGCGCCCTGCCTGCAGGTACTGCTGCGCGACACATACACTGCCGTCACATGTAGCGAGCGCCCCGGGTACTAACACGACTGGTGGCAGGTGCTGGGCCGGTGGGAAGGCGTCTGCCGAGACTCCGTGCTGGGCGGGCAGGACTCCAACCAGGTGTTCACGGCGCGCCGGGACGACGGGCTCACCGTGCTCTCCTACCGCAGGCAGCTGCAGCCCAGTGAGTGCACGCACGCACACATACATACATAACAGTTTATTATTATTATTTGTATATTATTTGTTGAGGAACAAACAAAGTATCTTCTCGTCGGGACCAAAAAACAAAACTGCGCAAAAAGTCACGAGTTACTTCGATGCGCCACTAGTGGCACAGTGAGCAAGGGCGTCGCCAAGAGGGGGTAGGGAGGGGCAGCCCCTCCCAAAATGTAGCCAACTGCAAAGAAACCCAAGTCCTAAGGCCGTGCAATTGTCTTGCTTTGCCGATAAATCCCGCACGTCAAAACTTGACTGTACCTACAATTCCATAATAATAACTTGAAGTGAGTGACACGTCGAGTCGTGGCACGCCACACCACGCCACGCCACGTGAATGTTGAGACGAGTGGCAGGTCACGTGACTCGGGAGGGCGCTGCCTCAACACTCACCATGAATGTGGAGGGCTGTGTGTGTGAGAGTTCCGTCGGTCCGCAGCGGAGCCCGGGGACCGCGAGTGGCCCACGGACCGCGCGGTGCACGTCGTGTGGGCGATAGGCCGCCGGGATGCAGACGACGAGCCCTCCTTCCACCGGCTCTACCACAAGCGGGACCTCACCATCCACCTCACGCAGCAGCCGCTGCCGCGCGACTGCACGCCCTTCACCGTGTGAGTACCCAGCCCAGTGCTCCTCGCTCCGTCCACCTCACGCAGCAGCCGCTGCCCCGCGTGTGAGTAGCCAGCCCAGTGCTCCTCGCTCCGTCCACCTCACGCAGCAGCCGCTGCCCCGCGTGTGAGTACCCAGCCCAGTGCTCCTCGCTCCGTCCACCTCACGCAGCAGCCGCTGCCCCGCGTGTGAGTACCCAGCCCAGTGCTCCTCGCTCCGTCCACCTCACGCAGCAGCCGCTGCCCCGCGTGTGAGTAGCCAGCCCAGTGCCCCTCGCTCCGTCCACCTCACGCAGCAGCCGCTGCCCCGCGTGTGAGTAGCCAGCCCAGTGCTCCTCGCTCCGTCCACCTCACGCAGCAGCCGCTGCCCGGCGTGTGAGTAGCCAGCCCAGTGCCCCTCGCTCTATATCCGTATGATGTCGGCAGCGGGTCCCGGTCGCTGCCGGCCGCCTGGGAGACGGCGCAACTGTTCGACCCGGCGCTGCGCGTATTCCGGTTCGCGCTGGGGCCGGCGGGCGGCGCGCGCGGCACGGCCGGCCGCGGAGCCCCGGCCGCCGCCGCCGCCTGGTACGTCAACGGCCAGCTGGCGCCCGACCTGCAGCTGCGCCGCGGCCTCGTCTACTCCTTCAAGGTGTGGGGAGGGAACGACCCGCACTCGGCGGAGCGGTACCACCCGCTGGTGGTGACGGCGGAGCGCCGCGGCGGGCTGGAGCGGCTGTCGGAGGCGGCGCAGCGCGCAGTGCGCGTGCTGGCCGGCGTGCACGTGACGCGCCGCGGCCGCCTGGCGCCCACGGCGGCCGGCGCGCTGTGCCTGGCCGCGCACGCGCCCGGCGCCGACCGCCGGCGCGACGACGACTACGCCACGTTCCGCGCGTTCAACCGCACGCTGCACTGGAACTGCAGCGGCGCGCCCGCCGACCTGCTGGTGGCGCCCAACTCCTCCTGGCCCGACGTCGTGTACTACCATTCCTTCACGCACGCAGGTACTGCTTCCTCCACTCCACTGCTGTACAATGCTTGTGCCATTTCATTGTAAATATTGCAAGGACGTTGACTTGCTCACAGCCGGACAGAACTTCAACAAAAATTATGCATTTCTAGACATGATTGAGTTTCTTGAGTTCTGTTAACTAGTCTACTTTAGTCTTTCTTTACTTTCTTTCTTTAGTTTACTTTAGTCTTTCCCGTGTAATATAAATAAAATTAGTCTACTTTATTTTTCCTCACTTTATGTTTTATTTATCAATAGCTACTTTTTTTAATAGTTTGATTGATATGGCTTTCACTTTTTAATCATAGATTACATAATATTTGATAATATATAATTATATATATATATACTTCTATCTTGTTGTTAAAGTTGTAATTTAGTTATTTATTTATTTATGGGAATAAATAAATAAATTAGTGGAACAATCCTTGTCGTCTGATTTGCCGATTACCGTTGCAGAAATGAAACATAGTGCGCGCGTTCAATCCACCCTCAGTGGCAGGGAGACGTAGCGCGGCGCGCACACCAGTGCACACCGGCGCACACCGCTACGTGTTGTGTGAGCACGGTTCCCTGTATATCCCTGTATAATGTACATGTGTGTTGCGTCGTGCTAGGTATGGGCGGGCGCATCTTCGTGGTGGACCGGCACAAGCGCAGCCTGGGGCGGGCGCGCTCCGGCGCCGGCGCCGGGCCGGGGCTGCGGCCCGCGCCGGCTGGCTGGCTGGCGGCCGCCGGCGCTGCCCTGCTGCTGGCCGCCCGCTAGCCTCCTGTTCACGGCACGGCACAGACCACACCGCGCGCCCGGAGCGCCCGGACCTCGCCCCGTCAACATACTATTCAATATTTCAAATGTACTCATTACATAGGTATTATTCTTCGGAAACGAATCTCATTTTTTGTAACTCTGGTTAGGTTATGAACACATCAAAACGTAAAATTAAATCTAAAAAAACATTTAATTTATATTAGATTTTATATATCTGTAATTTGTATGGTTTTTTTTTCTGCAAACTAATTTGTTATCTCTTATATATAGACATAGACATCATTTATTTGTGGCAAAAAAATACAATAATTAGAATGGTAAAAAAAAATTAAACTTAAACAAATCTTAACTAGAGCTTATCATATTTTTTTGTCACAAACCGGCTCCAACTCAGCAAGATGCCGGTCGTAAACAACCGGCGCTGGTCTTCCGTTGGGACCGGCTGGTGACGTCACGTACAAACGTACCACACGGCACGCGCACAAGCTACTCCATCCCTATACTATAAAGCTCAGAGCTCGGGCAGAGCACACACACACACACACAACGTACACTAACCACTTATACAAATACTCGTGCAAGGATCACTAATTTACTTAAGATTAATTGCAAAAAAGGTAAAATAATATTAATTAATCGATGCTCAAATACATAAAAAATAAGTACAACATACATATTTTGATATTAATTTTGTTGATCATATAGACTTCGAATGTTCGTTTTCCAATTAATAGTTATGTACCCAGGCCCTAGTTGGTGTTGCAGCGGGGCATTTACACTATTTCTAGTTTGTATTAGTGAAAATATGTTTGTTGGCTTTTGTGCAACTGTTTATCTTATATCTACTGTATTAATTAGCAGCTGTATGTTTTCCTTGTAAAATAAAATATTTTACAACACATTTGCTCAAAAAGTGCACTTACGAAGCCTGTATACATCGTTCGAAAGTTAAACATTACGGATCATACAACGGAGCGTGCGGTAATGAAACGCATCATACAACGGAGCGTGCTGTAATGAAACGCATCATACAACGGAGCGTGCTGTAATGAATTTGTCCGCACGCTCCGTTGTATAGCACCGTGCGTGTACTTTACGGTATTTTTTTAATTTCCATTTTTTGTTTTTTTCTCGCAAATGTGTTGTAAAACGTTGTATGGCACACGTGCGAATTGGTTATTACAAACTCGTGACTATGGTAAGCCCTCGACTTCGTCTCGGGCTTACATTCGTCTACTCGTTTGTAATAACCAACTTTCCGCACAACTATTAATTGGCATAATGAATTAATTTCACAGTTTTTTTTTTTTACCTATGAACAAGAAATGAAAAAAAGTAATAATTGAATTTGTATGAGGTTTGTAATTTTAATTTGGCCGATTTATTTCGTTTTCTTTCTGGTATCTTATTTATCTATTACTAGCGACCCGCCCCGGCTTCGCACGGCTGTAATTTATGTGCGAAGCCGAGGCGGGTCGCTAGTTACGAGTAGGTATATGTATCACTGGTGGTGAAAACCGCATAACAATTTGTTGCGTGGTTTAAGAGTTAGCGGTTATACAGACAGACAGACAAACAGACAGACGCGAAAAGTGACTTTATACTATGTAGAGATGATAAGACTTGGAATGTTTGTTTTCCGATTACTATTTATGTATCCGGCCCAAGTTGGTGTTGGGACGGAGTCGGGACATTTACACCATTTTACTTTGTATTAGTGAAAAATTCTTGAAAAATTTAATTTTACTGGAAAACAAACAGCAGATAACTAACAGTAGATATGAAGGAGGCGCGCCCCAGCCTATTGGCTTTTGTGTAACTATTTGTTTCATATCTACTGTTAGTTATCTGCTGTTTGTTTTCCAGTAAAATTAAATAAATATATTATAAGTCAAAAACATAACAGCCCGACGCAATTAGGTACTGACGTGACGTGACCGAGGTACGGTCGTTTTACCATCAGACGGCGCCGGCGCAGTGTGACCCCGCGGACACTGGTCATCTGCGCCGGGGTACGTTCCGAACTGACTCGCAAGTGCAAGTGTTCAAATGAGTAGTAGAATGAGTCGAGCTCGAGTCGAGCCCGTCCAGACCGATTTCAAACAAAACATTTATGGTTTGGTCGGAGTCGACAGTCGACACTGTTCGCTGAGCATTCTCTACAGATAGAGTGAAACGAGTTCCGTCCATAATGATCTGATAGGTTATAACTCACTCAGGGCTTCCATTTCCTATTTTTAATTTTAAGGATCTCTCATTTCGTATGTGACTACATCTTTTTGTAAATAGGTTATAGATTTTGTTTAGTTTGTTATAAGAAAGGTTTTTATGAAATAAAACAGTTATTTGAATACATTCTAGTGTTTTATTAGCATTTAGTAATATACCGGTTTATTAGCGAGCTCGAGGAGACGGGCTATACTATTATACGGCACACGGAGTATACTACGGGCTCACACGGAGTATACTATTATACCACGGGCTCACACGGAGTATACTATTATACCACGGGCTCACACGGAGTATACTATTATACCACGGGCTCACACGGAGTATACTATTATACCACGGGCTCACACGGAGTATACTATTATACCATGGGCTCACACGGAGTATACTATTATACCACGGGCTCACACGGAGTATACTATTATACCACGGGCTCACACGGAGTATACTATTATACCATGGGCTCACACGGAGTATACTATTATACCACGGGCTCACACGGAGTATACTATTATACCACGGGCTCACACGGAGTATACTATTATACTACGGGCTCACACGGAGTATACTATTATACTACGGGCTCACACGGAGTATACTATTATACCATGGGCTCACACGGAGTATACTATTATACTACGGGCTCACACGGAGTATACTATTATACCACGGGCTCACACGGAGTATACTATTATACCACGGGCTCACACGGAGTATACTATTATACCACGGGCTCACACGGAGTATACTATTATACTACGGGCTCACACGGAGTATACTATTATACTACGGGCTCACACGGAGTATACTATTATACTACGGGCTCACACGGAGTATACTATTATACTACGGGCTCACACGGAGTATACTATTATACCATGGGCTCACACGGAGTATACTATTATACTACGGGCTCACACGGAGTATACTATTATACTACGGGCTCACACGGAGTATACTATTATACTACGGGCTCACACGGAGTATACTATTATACCACGGGCTCACACGGAGTATACTATTATACCATGGGCTCACACGGAGTATACTATTATACCATGGGCTCACACGGAGTATACTATTATACTACGGGCTCACACGGAGTATACTATTATACTACGGGCTCACACGGAGTATACTATTATACCATGGGCTCACACGGAGTATACTATTATACTACGGGCTCACACGGAGTATACTATTATACTACGGGCTCACACGGAGTATACTATTATACCATGGGCTCACACTTCATGTGATACCAACAGAATGAAACGGCAGAATACTTTACGATGTACACTTTTGGTTTGCAATACATTTATTTCCTAGCTTTAACATTGACTTGTATTTGTAAATACCTGTATCAGTTTACTAAGCTATAACTTCTTTATATATCACGATTATAGTCATAATTGTTTCAAGAGAACTTTCTCCCACACGAGTGGGCTCTAACGTTCACTTGGCTCCCACACCAGTAGCTCCAACATTCACTTGGCTCCCCCACACAAGTGGCTCCAACGACCAAACACTAGCATCAAACTAGAGAAAGCCTATGTAAGATTCGGAGCGGGCGGGACGGCCATGCGGCCGCTAGTGTAGCGCCTCGCAGATAGTATATTTAATCTTGCAGGTACTCCCAGTGCGCTCCAGTCCTGTCCCGCTGACACTCCGCTGTGTATGTTGGCCATCATTAGGTCGCGCCTGTAGGCGGATCGTTCGGCAGACCGGCTGACATTCTCCGACACAAGAGAGTGCGCTCAGCAGCGGTGCAGGTCGAGGAAGGCGCGCAGCGTGCGCGGCAGGTGGTGGGCGGGCGGCGCGCGCGCCGGGTGCCGCAGCAGCGCGCGCGCCGCCAGGCACGCCAGCGTCACGTGCCGCAGCAGCGAGTCGCGCCGCGCGGCCGGCAGCAGGTCGAGCGGCGCGGCGCCGCGCGCATCCGGCGAGCACGCGTGCGCGCCGCCCGCCACCAGCACCTGCGGCACGGGACGCTGTTGTATACCGGCGAGGATACCATATAACTGTGTATGTGAGAGACGCGAGTGACCTCCACTAGTTCGGCGCTGTAGTTGTAGGAGACGGCGGCGACGTGCAGCGCGGTGCGGCCGAGCGCGTCCCGCGCGCCCCCCGCAGCCCCCGCGGCCAGCAGCAGGCGCGCGGCGCGGGCCGAGGGGAACAGCGCGGGGGGGCGCGCCTCCTCCGCGAAGTAGGCGGAGCGCACGCTCGTCAGCCGCGAGCACACCAGGTGCAGCAGCGACTCGCGCGCCGAGTGCGTGCTCGGCGCGCAGGACACCTGCACGCAGAGACCAAACATATTTAAAAGCGGAAGATACTAGCAGTTCGATTGTTTTCTTCTAAACTGTCGTTTCTGTTTGTGTCTTGTTCACTGATGGACTCTGTCCTGTACGCAGGTAAACTCTGTTCACTGGGCCTGATGGACTCTGTCCTGTACACAGGTAAACTCTGTTCACTGGGCCTGATGGACTCTGTCCTGTACGCAGGTAAACTCTGTTCACTGGGCCTGATGGACTCTGTCCTGTACACAGGTAAACTCTGTTCACTGGGCCTGATGGACTCTGTCCTGTACACAGGTAAACTCTGTTCACTGGGCCTGATGGACTCGGTCCTGTACACAGGTAAACTCTGTTCACTGGGCCTGATGGACTCGGTCCTGTACACAGGTAAACTCTGTTCACTGGGCCTGATGAACTCTGTCCTGTACACAGGTAAACTCTGTTCACTGGGCCTGATGGACTCGGTCCTGTACACAGGTAAACTCTGTTCACTGGGCCTGATGGACTCTGTCCTGTACACAGGTAAACTCTGTTCACTGGGCCTGATGGACTCGGTCCTGTACACAGGTAAACTCTGTTCACTGGGCCTGATGGACTCTGTCCTGTACACAGGTAAACTCTGTTCACTGGGCCTGATGGACTCTGTCCTGTACACAGGTAAACTCTGTTCACTGGGCCTGATGGACTCTGTCCTGTACACAGGTAAACTCTGTTCACTGGGCCTGTTGGACTCTGTCCTGTACACAGGTAAACTCTGTTCACTGGGCCTAAAGGATTCTGTCCTATACACAGGTAAACTCTGTTCACTGGGCCTAAAGGATTCTGTCCTATACACAGGTAAACTCTGTTCACTGGGCCTGATGGACTCTGTCCTGTACACAGGTAAACTCTGTTCACTGGGCCTAAAGGATTCTGTCCTATACACAGGTAAACTCTGTTCACTGGGCCTAAAGGATTCTGTCCTATACACAGGTAAACTCTGTTCACTGGGCCTGATGGACTCTGACCTGTACACAGGTAAACTCTGTTCACTGGGCCTGATTGACTCTGTCCTGTACACAGGTAAATTCTGTTTACTGGACCTGTTGGACTCTGTCCTGTACACAGGTAAACTCTGTTCACTGGGCCTGATGGACTATTTTATTTTATTTTTTATTTTATTTATATTTGGATAGCCAACAGCCTTCTTACACATAAATATAGAACCTATGTCCTGTACACAGGTAAACTCTGTTCACTGGGCCTAAAGGACTCTGTCCTGTACACAGGTAAACTCTGTTCACTGGGCCTGATGGACATGTTCATAAATATTGTATTAGAATCAACGATCATAAAAAAAAAAGTTTGTAAATCTATACACTTATCGGAGGTGATAGTAAAGGAGTGGCTAACGTTTCAGACACCCACAATACACTTCACTAGCTACACTACTAGTGTAGTGTACTGTGGGTGTCTGACCAGAGTCCTCATCTCGTCCACGAGGAGGGCGCGCTCGGGCGACGAGCCGGCGCCGCGGTACGCGAGGGCGGCGAGGTGCACGAGGCAGCGCAGCGTGCGGTCCCACGCCTCCGCCTGCGCCGCGCACCACGTACGTTAGTGTAGTGTAGTGCACTGTGGGTGTCTGACCAGAGTCCTCATCTCGTCCACGAGGAGGGCGCGCTCGGGCGACGAGCCGGCGCCGCGGTACGCGAGGGCGGCGAGGTGCACGAGGCAGCGCAGCGTGCGGTCCCACGCCTCCGCCTGCGCCGCGCACCACGTACGTTAGTGTAGTGTAGTGCACTGTGGGTGTCTGACCAGAGTCCTCATCTCGTCCACGAGGAGGGCGCGCTCGGGCGACGAGCCGGCGCCGCGGTCCGCGAGGGCGGCGAGGTGCACGAGGCAGCGCAGCGTGCGGTCCCACGCCTCCGCCTGCGCCGCGCACCACGTACGTTAGTGTAGTGTAGCTAGTGTAGTGCACTGTGGGTGTCTGACCAAAGTCCTCATCTCGTCCACGAGGAGGGCGCGCTCGGGCGACGAGCCGGCGCCGCGGTCCGCGAGGGCGGCGAGGTGCACGAGGCAGCGCAGCGTGCGGTCTCACGCCTCCGCCTGCGCCGCGCACCACGGACGCACCGACACCAACACTTGACTCTCTACAAACCGACACACGTTGCTCAACATTTATGTTTTGATAAAAAAATATACTTTGTTCTTTCGTGGTATAAATATGATATTAAATGCCTCTAAATGTTACCATATCAAAATAACTAGAAACAAAAATATAGTTCAATCCAACCACTCAATTGATGGAGTTCGTTTGGAGCAGGTGGATTGTTTTCGAGACCTGGGAGTGCTGGTTGACAGCAAGCTTTCTTTTATACAGCACATTGATAGTGTTGTTGCATGTAAAAAGCCATTTTAATGCAATCAGCTAAATAAGGTTTAAGATTTGCAATACGTGCGGTGACATCTATGAGTATATGGCAGAATTATATGGCAGAATTAGAACTTGGTGATTTTAAAAGTATTGAACGGCATTGATCTGTGGCTTTGTGAGGATGCAGACAGAGGGCGTTGTATTCAAATCGCGTAATTTTTTTCTTATTTTTCTATAAGGGCAAACCAGCGTTATTTTTCCTGAGCAGAGGGTTTGAAGTCGTGAAGAAAATAAAAAATAAACAGAAAAACTTAAAGTAGGCCGCGTGAACGTGAAAGTGATAAGCCTAGTTTTGGGTACTACCAACTCAGTGCTTGTACCAAGTTATCGAACCACGGTACCAAGTTTTCGAACTTTTTTTTTTTTTTGTGCTGCACTTTTGTATCAACGTTGTGGAGGTGCAGTTCATTTCACACGGACGTGATTGCATTACATTTTGTCACAGTGAGTCTTGGGTGATAGCAAAACTATAAGAGGCAGGGATAACCTGACTTAAGGAGGAATTTGGTGCCTATACATTTTGTGAAAATCCGAACGTAGTTTCGGTCCTAGGGGCAGAGGACATTCTTGCCATGCGCTCATCAGTACATTCAGCACAGGTGGGCTCATCGTGTGTTTCGGAGCTACACATCTGCAGACTTGGAGGCTTCTTGGCTGACTTATGAAGTACACTGAGGATGTTTAGAACCACGTACGTACCAAGTAATATTGACAGTGCAGGTGAATGTACCACATCCATCTTCCTAGATACCTTTGATTGTATTCAAAATGTATTAATTCATTTGGATCCAAGACACCCAGATCCAAGATACTGGAATTATTTTGCCAATAGTTCGGAAGAAACCACAATTGAAGTTATGTTAAACAATAAATTTTAGTTTTTAAGTACCTACTTATATTTTAGGAGCCGTTTCTAGTTGCTCATCTCATCGGCTGCTGAGAACATTAGGTGGCGGGCAAGAGAGCGGGTGTGAGAACCTGTTTTTATTTTTTTTATTTATAAAATTTTCTTGAAGTAACGAAGTGGAGTTCGACTGGTTTTAGTTAGTTGCACCTTGAACTCACGTTTTCTATGAAAAGGTGACTACTCTTACCACCTGCCACCACAAAACCACGTAAATTTATTTAAAGTAACGCAGGGGAGAATTAATCTCCATTGATTTATATTGGTTCCTTTTAATCTTTGTTAATAGTTTAAGTTCTTAACTTGTAGTGAGTATAATGAACCATCAAATATTAAAACAATATATATATACTTTTTTTTTGTTCATACACAGATCAGGCTTTCATATTTTTTTTTTTTTTTTTTTTTTTAAATCTAATCTAGAGACCTTTGCACTTAGTTTGTTAAATAAAATAAATTTAAGTGCATGGCGCAAACAAATTCATTACCGAAGTATAAAGGTTACAGTGTCGTTGGCAAAGCTGCGGAAATGGTTGACTTTATAAAGCGAAACTGCAAAGACTTCAGGCAATGCGTGGCAGACTCACCGGGCACGGCGCGCGCGACCAGCCGCAGCACGCGCAGCACCACCTCGTGCGGCGCTCCACCCCCGCCCTCCTGCTCGCCCGCGAGGCACAGGTCCACCAGCAGCCTGGTGAGTGCGCACACCGTGTGGCACGTGTCTGGAATGTCGTCAAACACACGAGTGAGTGAGTTGTGAGTGTACGCTACCTCGCTCGCTGGCGGCGCGGCACTGACCGGTGTGCAGCAGCGTGTCTGTAGCGATGCGTATCTGGAGCGCCCACGTCCACAGCTCCACGCAGCGCTGCAGCCGGCCCGCGTCCGCGTACCACGCGCCCCTGCAACACGCCCAGCGTCACGTAAACGTCACGTGGTGATATCGCGAGCCGCATGCGGTGCGACACTGTCACGTACCGGTACATGAGCCGGAACACGGTGTCCTTGTGGTGTTCCCCGAGCACGCGCACGGCCACCAGCACGGCCTGCACGCGCGCGCCCTCCGCATCCGCGGCCAGCTCCTCCAGCTCCTCCGGGGAGATCCACTCGCGCGCGCCGCCCAGCGCCGCGCACCCGCCCACTGCCGGCCGCTTGGGGATCGGCTCCTCTCCGGAGTGCCTGTACAGTACACACAGTGACACTCTCCGCCGGAGCCAGCCGCGCTCCACTCTCCGCTGACGAGTGTACCTGATGGCGGTGGCGCGCCGCCACGAGCCGAGCGCCGCCGCAGCGTCGTTGAACTCGTCCAGCTGCGTGGCGCCGAGCAGCTCGTGCGCGTCGGCGATCTGTTCCGGCGAGTAGCGCACGCTGGCGCAGAGCAGCTCCACGACCTGGTGCGCGCCGCGCACGCACGCGGTGCGCAGCGCGTCGTCGCCGGCCGCGGACCGCACGTGCGGCGATGCGCCGGCGGCCAGCAGCACGCGCGCCGTGTCCGCGCGGTGCTCCTGTATCGCGTAGTGCAGCGCCGTCTTGCCGTGCGCGTCGCGCGCGTCTACGCTCGCGCCGCGCGCCAGCAGGTAGGCAGTGAGGCGCGCGCACTGCACGCCGTTGATGAGGCATGTGCCGCCATTGTGGTTGGTCGCGTGCACGTCCGCGCCGCGCTCGCACAGGAAGCGCACCGCGGCGAGGTGCGTCATGAAGCAGGCGGAGCGCAGCGGCGTGGAGCCGGAGTCGGAACGCGCGTCCAGCTCGGCACCCGCGTCCGCCAGCACGCGCAGCGCCGCCAGCCGGCCGCCTACGGCCGCGGCCCACAGCGGCGTGACGCGATGCGTGGCGCGCTCGGCCGGCGTGCAGTACGCGCCACACTGCTCCAGCGGCGCTCCGCACACGTGCACCAGGTACTCCGCCACCTCGGCGTTCCCGCGCCGCGCCGCCACGAATAGCGGCGCGCAGCCGTCCACCGCGCGCGACACCACCGCGCGCCGCTCCGCCGGACTCATCCTGCGACGTCACAATACGACACTTCGCACACCGAGCAGTCCAGATCCACCGGGTAGACTGGCACCAACGGACTGTCCGAGACCACCGAGCAGTCCTGATCCACCGGGTAGACTGGCACCAACGGACTGTCCGAGACCACCGAGCAGTCCGGATCCACCGGGTAGACTGGCACCAACGGACTATCCGAGACCACCGAGCAGTCCTGATTCACCAGGTAGACTGGCACCAACGGACTGTCTGAGACCACCGAGCAGTCCTGATCCACCGGGTAGACTGGCACCAACGGACTGTCCGAGACCACCGAGCAGTCCGGATCCACCGGGTAGACTGGCACCAACGGACTATCCGAGACCACCGAGCAGTCCTGATTCACCAGGTAGACTGGCACCAACGGACTGTCTGAGACCACCGAGCAGTCCTGATCCACCGGGTAGACTGGCACCAACGGACTGTCCGAGACCACCGAGCAGTCCGGATCCACCGGGTAGACTGGCACCAACGGACTATCCGAGACCACCGAGCAGTCCTGATTCACCAGGTAGACTGGCACCAACGGACTGTCTGAGACCACCGAGCAGTCCTGATCCACCGGGTAGACTGGCACCAACGGACTGTCGCGCCGCCGGACATGATATCGGCGTGAAACTGGCGCCAAATATTAACTATTTATTTTCGTCGGGCCAGATTTTTTTAAATCACTTATTTGGTACGTAAATAAATTATGTGCAATTTCAATGCAACCGCTCAATAACGGTGAAGGAAAACATTGTGAGGAAAATGTGGTATGTCCAAGAACTTCGCAAAAGTTCAAAGACACGACATTCACCTACATGCACTGGGCCAGCATGGTGGATTAGGGCCCATCCTCTCTCTCTCTGATAGAAGGCCTGAGTACCAGTAGTGGGAACATGATAGATTGAAATGATGACCGATCTTTAAGAAATTTGCTTATCGCACTTATTTAAAAGTACATTATGTAGGTGGATATTTTGGGATTTTAAAGTCTTGAACCAATTCCAAATGGCTCTTTATTTACGAGCAGACAACAACTCCAATACAACACGAGCCCAATACAAACAAACATTCTAAATATGGACAACAAAGATGCGGAACAAAGGCCTTGAAAGAATGCCAGTGAATGCAGGTAATTCAATTTCAGTTTATTGAAACTGGAACCACTCTTGAAAAAACAACCCAATAACTGTGATCAAAGCCAAAATGCGGAAGGCCCACTCTAACAATCAATACACTTAAAATAGCATATCAAGCTCTGTGCAAATCCATACTTAGTTACTGCATAATGCCATCAACATACAACATGTGCAGGCATACCTCTCGAGCGCGGTACGGAGCCTCGCGGAGAGGCGCGCGCCGGGCGCTCCGTGCTGCACCTCGTGCATCAGTTGCGCGAACACCAGCTCAAGCAGCCGCGCCTTGTCGCTGTCCTCGTCCGGCCGCGAACTGTCCTCCGCAGACGACATCACGCCACTCCACGGCCACATGCACCGACACAACTTTACTAAATCACGCTGATCACAACAATACTGGATTAAAATCGATATTCCCAATGAAGAACCTCTACGGCTACACTGGCATGGTCTGTTGGTAGGAGGTCCCCACCTGTATTAGACGACTAAATCAAAACGAAAAGCTTACAATCTTACAAGGGTCATTTATAAGATACAGTTCTAAAAGAAAATACACTTATTTATTCAAAACAAAGAGCAGCTGTGCTGTGCTGTGAAACAAATATACAAAACAGCTATAACAGCGTTCAAATAAATTCAAACCACAGAACATGAGTTGAGAACGAACACATTTGCAAACCAAAACAAAAACAGACACTTTTTTTAATATTTTTCCCTCATGAGTGGATTTTGGCTTCGCACGTGTGCATTTGCCATCAAGTGTTGAAAAATTGACAAGTTTTATAATGTACTAGCTGCGCCCCGCGGTTTCACCCGCGTTATATAGATGATAGGGATATTGACAAAAATCATTGATATAATATTACAATATAATATACTATTGTCGAGAAAATATGGACAAATTCAAAGAATGCCTTAATTCAATTTCTTTTCGTGACATTGTTGAAAAAAATTATCCAAACATAGCTTTGGGCGGGAGGCCTTTTATAAGCTTCACCTTCTAGAAGGATTCGAGAATGTACGTATTTCCCTAGTTTTTAAGTATTTTTCTTAGAATAACTATAATTATACAGAAAGCAAGTACATTCGCAAAATTTAAGCCATTCAAATGGAGCCATATATGTCACTAAACGACGCTTGCGCGGTCAGCGCCCGCTGTAATAGTGTTCCGTGGTCAGTGCTCTTAGTCAGGTGATAGTGTTAAGAGCTCCCAAGTAAACACAGCACACGTAGCGAATTTGTAGCTTACGTTTTGAGAAGGCGATATTATAATACTCTTTGAGGCGTTGTTTGGAAACTTACCATCTCTGTGTAGTTAATCTAAGCATAGAACTCTATTTTTTTCGAGTATATGGAGACTATCGATAAGGCCATTAATCAGCTTATGCAGAAAAACGACATCAGCTATCTTTCTTCGCTGTTCCAGTGGAGACATTTTAAAATGTTTAAGTCTAGACTCATAGGACTCCAGACGGTGACATTAAAGTTTGTGTGAGTAGGTAAGATGATACATAAACCGTTTCTGAAGTATTTCAAGTCGATTTATGTGCACAGCATAACAAGGGCTCCAGATGGGACTGCAGTACTCCAGAAGGCTGTGGACGTAACAGTTGAAACGGATAACTGGAATTTCATAGTCATTGAACAATTTTGTTTGTCTGATTACTAATCCTGCCAGACGCGAACTCTTTCTGCTAATAACGTCGATGTGTTCTCGGAAATCCAACTTAGCGTCAACAATGACACCCAAGTCACGCATGCTCGAGACCTCTGTTATAGGAGTACCGCTAATGAAGTACATACACGGTTTGCATGGGATTCTTTTTCCGGGAAAAGTATAAGTAAAAACATTTTGATGAATTTAACACCATCTTGTTGGAGGCACACCAGTTGTTAATAGTGTCGATATCACCCTGCAGATGAGTCAAATCGTCATGAATGCATATTTCTCTATAAAGTTTAAGGTCATCTGCAAACATCTGATATATCGATGTTAGGTTGGTGCAGAAATCATTAGCAAAAATGAGGAAAAATATCGGCCCAAGGTGGGAACCCTGTGGCACTCCTGATGGCACTAGTCTTGGAAGAGATTTAAATCCTCTATCCATCACGAGCTGAGAGCGGTTTTGCAGATAGGACTCGCACCACCGTAACAGTGAGCCACAGATTCCAGCATGTACGAGCTTTTGAATCAGCAAACCATGGTCAACAACATCGAACGCCCTTGAGAAGTCAGTGTAAATTGCATGAGTCTCGTGTTTATTTTGAAATGCTTCTGTTATGTCACTGACAAAACCAAGAAGGTTCGACGCAGTTGACCTTCTTGGTAAGAAACCATGTTGTTGCGCGATAAATGATGACTTCATGTGGAAAAGCAACCTTTTTTGGATCATTGACTCAAATAATTTACTTATGGATGATAAAATTGAGATTGGTCTATAATTAGATATGTCTGCTAGGTGTCCTTTTTTATGAATCGGGGTGATAAGACATGTGCTGACTTCCATTAAGTAGAAAATATACCACATGAGAGAGACTTGTTAAACATCATTTGTAAAGGTTTTGCCAGTTGTAAAGAGCATGATTTGAGGAACAAGGGGGGAATGGAATCTGGTCCCGGACCTTTGTTTGAATCAAGCTGCTTCAGTGAGGTCAAAACATCAGACTCAGAAAGGTGGCAAAAACCAAGTGATGTGTGATGATTTTTGGGCTCATCGGAAGAATCAGATGTACCGGGATCATTATAAGTGGAGTGGAAGTATTCGGAGAATAGATCCGCGATATTTTGATTTCCAAGAAACATCTCGTCTGGGATATCCCCACTATTTGATCGTATCGACTTAACAAATGTCCAAAAGTATTTAGGGTTTTTCTTGATATGGATTCCCGCATTAGATCTTATTTGGCTTAGACAAGTCGATAACATTTTAACGCTACGTTCGCAGAGTGAGATTTGAAAACGAATGACAGATGAACATCAGTGTTTTTTTTTTAACGATCGATTTCACTATTGTTCAGTTGGAACCGAAGTATACGCTCAAATACTCGTAGCAACCAAGTTGTGTCACGGTTGTTTTTCACACTGACGATGACGTTGTAAACGGCGATGCTTTATTCTATCGCATGCCTTGAACGCAACCCTGTAGTTAAGTATATTGACGTCACAACTTCGATTTGGCGCGACATTTAAAAATTGAAATAAAAAGAGCTAATAATGAGGTAAAAGTTTTTTTTTTTTTTTTTGTGAATATGCTCCGTATTCTTTTTTAAGGTTATTGCATAATTTTGACAATATCCTGTGACAATATCCTTATTAGGGTATACAAAGTCCTTGGAATAATGTTTCTTGCTATCTGCCACTGGCAGCACTACATTCAACTGATTAAACGGGAGTTTTGGCGCCAACGTGGAAAAAAACATGTCGGCTCGTTGGATTATTTTCCTAAACTTGTGTATTTTCGAGTGTTAATGTGTACTAAATGGTGAATTATTATTCATTAAGTGCTTGTTAACGTGCTCGAGTGTGGGCAAGTGATATAACGAGGTGAAACGTTTCTTTTCGTGTTGTTTCCAAAACTCCATAGGAGCCTCTTGTAAAATCTCCACCAGTTTATAAGGGCATGAGTTTGACTTGACCGTGACATACTTAGCTTGACTTGTTTAACGCTATTAATAATATGTAAACATGATTAATATTACGACTAAAGGACACTGAATCCACGGTCATGAAAATATTACAAAAAAAAACTGATTCAACGGAGTTTTGGCGCCAATGTGGAAAAAAACATGTCGGCTCGTTGGATTATATTTTACCTAAACTTGTGTATTTTCGAGTGTTAATGTGTACTAAATGATGAATTATTATTAATTAAGTGCTCGTAAACGTGCTCGAGTGTGGCAACGAGGTGAAACGTGTATTTTCGTGTTGTTTCCAAAACTCTATAGGAGCCTTTTGTAAAGTCTCCACCACTTTACAGGGGCATGAGTTTGACTTGACCGTGACTTACTCAGCTTGAATCTGACTTGTTTGACGCTATTAAGACTATGTAAACTGTTTAATATACGTTATATATACGACTAAAGGACATTGAATCCAAGGTCATAATTTTTTTTTATATAAAAAATTATTTAATAAAAAAAAAATGACCGTGTTATTGATTCAATGTCCTTTACGACTGTATAACTGTGTTTACGACTAAAGAATATTAAAATCACATCTGTGATTAAAATATAAAGAATATTACGACTAAATGACATTGAATGCACGGTCATAAATTTTTTTAATAAAAAAAATTATGACCGTGGATTCAATGTTCTTTAGTCGTAATATTAAACAGTTTACATAGTCTTATTAGCGTCAAACAAGTCAGAGTCCAAAGAGAATACAATAGTCAGGTCAGAGTCAAGCTGAGAAAGTTACCGAAGTTACGGGCAAGTCAATCTCATGCCCCTGTAAAGTGGTGGAGACTTTACAAAAGGCTCATAAATAGTTTTGGAAACAACACCTTTAACCAAAGAGTAAAGTAATCTATAGGGGATTCAACATAGTTTCAATCAAAGAGTAGTATAATATTGTTAACACACCAGGAACCTAGTATCTAGTAACTTAGTACAACAGGTAGTGCGTAACCTCTCGTAGAGAGTAGTATATTCCTTGTGCGTAACGGAATAACAGTTCCCCGAGGCACTACTGGTAGTGTCACGCAGTTGTGCCACGGGTAAGTCACGCAGGACTCCTTCCTCGATCTTTAGCTTCACTTGTTCCCGGAGACGTCGAGATGTCGACCATCATACTTGCCTTTTTATAAATCTTAGTTTCATATATTTGAGAACCGATCCACTACAAGACTTAACTTAAACCAGCATGGTTTCCTACCTCGCAGATCTACTTCCACTAATCTAATAGGTTATGTAACTGATATTCTTGATGTTCTTGATAAAGGTGGGGAATCTCACGCAATATATACTGATTTCAGTAAGGCCTTTGACCTTGTGGATCATGATTTGTTGCTGGCCAAATTACAATGTCTAGGGATTTATGGTAGTCTTTTACGGTGGTTAAAGTCTTATTTAAAGAATCGATCTCAGTTGGTAGTTGCTAAAGGATTTAGATCTTTGGAAACAGAAGTTCCATCAGGAGTACCCCAGGGATCTCATTTGGGCCCTCTACTGTTTCTCATTTTTATCAATGATTTGCCTGGTTTATTGAAATCCAACGTTAAATTATTCGCTGATGATCTAAAACTCTATAGGACTATTTGTGATGAGAAAGATGTAGAAGAGTTACAGGCCGACATCGATGTTGTGAGTCAATGGTGCAGGCAAAATCGTATGATGTTAAATGCTTCCAAATGCTTTTATATCAATTTTTCTCGTAAGCACGCTCCTTTTTCGGCTTGCTACAAAATAGATAACATTCCTTTGACAAAACTTTCTTCAATACGTGACCTAGGAGTAATAATTGACAATAAGCTTAGCTTTCGTGATCACATCAATTATACTGTCAAGAAGGCATTTAAGGTAGGCGGTTTCGTTATCAGGCAGTCAAAAATTTTTCGAAACGTGAATCTCTCCATCCACCTCTTCTACAGTCTCGTACGTAGTATTTTAGATTACTGTAGTGTTGTTTGGAATCCTGTGTACCAAGTGCACTCAGACAGGTTGGAGAGGGTCCAGAAGAGATTTCTGTACCATATTACCTACATGGACAATCGCTGTAAGACACTGCGATCCTATGAGTCTCGGCTCAAGAACTATAAAATATTGCAACTTGAAAAACGACGAAATGTGACAGATGTTATTATGCTATATAAATTATTAAATGGATTAGTCGATTGTCCGGAAATCACAGAAGAATTACGCTTAGGGTTCCTCGTCCAGGTAGTCGTTTATTAAATAGAAACACTTTTGTCCTTCCCAGCTGTAGAACTAATATGTTAATGCACTCACCGGTTTGTCGTATGTGTGATAGGTATAACGGTATAAAAAATGATTTTGACATTTTTCACCATAGTTCGGTAACCTCAGTTAAGTACCAACTTAATGTATTATTATAGTTATAATTGTATTTTGGGCTTTTTTGCAGCGTTATTGCTATTGTTATATTATGTTATTTTGTGTTTTGTTTCATGTTTTGTTGCTAGTGACAGCAGTAATTAATAAATTATTTAATTTATTAATTTCATATCTAGATGTAACATGAGTGCTAGGTCCACATCTAGAAGGAAATACATTTAGTTAGATATTTAGTGTTTGTTAATTTGTTAGTTAGATATTAAGTGTTTGTTAATCTAAAGATAGTTCACAATGTATTTCCAGTTTTGTGGTCTTTCAATAAAAAAAAAAAAAACAAAAAAAAAAGACAAGATTAGGTTCGTGAAACAGCCTGCACTTGGTAGTGTCGTTACCCGCGGTCACAGTATCGCTATGAGATCGTTAAAACTTCCTCGGACCAAGTTTTGTAACAGCAAGTAGAGAACTTGAACTGAAATTTATAAAACGTTTTGCTACGAGTGGACACTTCCTTCATGCAAAATATTTTTGTTCCAGTCGCGATGTTTTACAACTACAAATAAAATATCGATACAAAAAACCGAATTCAAAATTAGAAAGCACTCGAACAAATTTATCGCTATTGCCAAATCTAAATGTCTGTGCAACATTATTCATACTACTGGAGCTGGTTAAACCCGTTAAACACTACTCATAACTTTGTTAATGATTTTGTAGTGAGGCTGATTTGAGAGCCCTCTCTACATAAAACTAAGAACCTCGCAAATTTGTTTACAAATAAATCGGAGTAATTGTTGTACAGACATAAAATACTTAGTTTAAGCAAAGATAATATACTAGATTTAAGTAACACACGTTGGATTTGGATTTGGTTGACGGACCGCCGTCCACCCAACGGGAGAGAAAGAGTGAGGATATCATATTTCCCTCTCTTTTTCTCCCATTGGTCAGACGGCGGTTGAGGTCAACCAAATCCATACGTGTGGTAAACAATACATTTAAACGCTTTGATTATTTTTTACTGTGAAATACGCCGTACCCGTAGTTTTTCTCTCCGACTGGTTATCATAGGTACTAAGATAAAAAGTACTATACGTATGTTTACTTATCTCCTCAGGGTGCCAAAGACTACTCTACCATACCATGGTCTGTGTCTCTGTGCTTATTACGTCGTTCTGAGTTCCCATACAGAAAGAAAATAAAGTCTTATAAACTAAGAATACCGTTACTTACGGGCTAGATGGTCGAAGAGATGGTCTTTCAGTAGTCGACGGACAGGTTCGAATTTTGCTAAATATCAACCTTTTATTCCACCCAAACCTTGGTTTTTTAAGACTAAATGTGATAGAAAACTCTGTGCCATGATTTCCAGAATGAGATTTGGCCACTGCTGTACTGGAGTGCATCTACATAAATTACGAATTAAAGATTCTTCCATTTGCGAATGTGGTATGGACGAGTCCAACCTTAACCACATTTTCTTTTCTTGTTCCAATTTAGATCACAATTCATTTTTCAACTTTTTAATTCATTATAAATTTCCATTTCCTATTCATATCGACAATCTTTTGTATAATTTAGACCCCCCTTCAATCGCTTCATTATCAAATTTTATTTCTGTAAATAATATTAAATTGTAGTTATTTTATTTTTGCAGCCCTATGTATGTAATATAATAATTGTAATAAATGTTCATGCTGTTTGGTTATAACATTAATATAGGATATTTTCTTTGTTTCAGCTAACAAATTCTATTTTCTCTCTTCAGTCATACTTGTTGCTGGCAATAATGTTATCTTAACTTTTGCCATAAAAAAAAAAAAAAAAAAACTAAGAATAACTTGGGAGACCTCCGTCCTCCAGCGCTTCTGTTCTGTTGGTGGCGGGATAAAGGAAACACATTGAAGCCCAAATAACGTTAGATGAAGTACCTAAAGTGGTAAACCAAAAGGGTAATTTTTGGGCACCGACCAAACCGGTACTAGGCTATGAGTGAGGACGAGGAAGAGTACGATGAACTGCCGCCAATAACAGTCACTTCTTCTGGACGAGATTCGGTAACTGTACTTATTTATTTATTATAAAAAACACGGAGAAATGGCCCAAGCTAGCGGTAGTCAGTGCTTCAGAGTGAGGAACCTCTTGACATGTCAAGGATCATTCTTTTTGGGTGTGCCTTTTTTCTGCTCTTTCATGACCCAACTGTCTAGCGATAGCCTGCTCGGGTCTTGGTTGAGGTTCTTTGTCATTCCCTACTACTACTACCGTCATTGACTACTGGGACAATGAACATTGCATGGCAATAAATAGTTAGCGAAATGCATCCCCACAGCAGTCACCCTTCATCACAATTCACAACATCGCGTCTTCACATTCTGTTATGATAATAAGTATTTGAAGGTCTCAAATGTAGAACTACGACGCATCCACCCTGCAGTCCGGACCTTGCAACTTGAGTTTATTCTTCTTTTTCTGAAAATTAATACGATTTCCAAGCCCCAGAGCATCTGGGATAAGGGAAGTGAGAATTTATACAGATGGGTCTAAACAGATAGAGGCACCGGGTCTGGTACGTTCTCGGAAGACCTCAATATACATTTATCAACAACCTTGGGTGAATATAACTCAATTTTCCAAGCAGAATGTGTAGGTATCATCCAGGCGGCAACAGCGGTACTACAAAGACAGGTAACTGACCAAACTATCAGGATTCTCTCGGATAGTGCTGCAGTGCTAAAAGCATTACAGAGATACGAGCATACCTCAGGACTAACTATACAGTGCCATGACCTGCTGGAGACCGTAAGTAAACACAATCATGTTACTCTCCAATGGATCAAGGGGCACAGTGGGTCTAGGGGAAATGATGCGGCTGATGAACTGGCGCGGAGAGGCTCGAGCATACGGCCGGTAGGGCCCGAGCCGATAATCCCCTTACCTTTTAGCCAAATCAGATCCTGGATTCGTCAACGTACTACAAGACTTCACAAAGAATACTGGGCAAGTACTAAAAACTGTAGACAATCAAGGGAAGCTTTCCCGGAACTCAATCCGAGATACTCCCGTAGATTGTTGAATCTAAAACGTGACAAACTCCGGCAAATTGTTGGAGTTATCACAGGGCATTGCCTTTTAAACAAACATCTTTTTAAAATTGGGGTTACTGACAGTCCCCTATGTAGAGGGTGTCTGGAGACTGAAGAAACGGCCGCACATATGCTGCTGGAGTGCAGCAGTGTGGCAGAACAACGAAACACTATCCTCGGATCACCGAGGACGCTCTGGGAGGCCTGCGCAGGCATAAGCGAGCTGCTGGCTTTCCTGGAGGAGACCGGGTGGCTGAATTAGCTGCAGCCGGGTGACGCAAAATGGGCCAATGAATGGCCTAGTTGCGGAAAATGCCCGCTACACAGGTAACAAGTAAGTAAGCCCCAGAGCATTGTTGAATGCATTCCAAGAGACCGTTGAACTCCGTTGAAGAGATCCCTTTGGAAGACTGGGCAAACTGCTTTTTTTGAAGTGATAGGTAGCAAACAAGCTAATGGTCTGCATGATGGTAAACAATCACCATTGCCTATGGATACCTGTTACACCGGAGGCATCACAGAAACGTTGCCCATGACCGAACCCATGACTTCAAGAATTATAGAAAAATATTTTATAATCTCTTAAATTTTTTGATGAGCCGCGACCTTCTTACGCCCTTCCAGGCATTTTTGTCTTTTATTTATTGTATTTTATAATGTCGATCTGGCAGAGTTTGTTCGCGATGCCGTGCGCGGTGGAGCTGGCGGCGCAGCGCGCGCGCGAGGAGCGCTGCGAGCGCGAGCTGGTGCGCCTGCGCGAGCACCACGCGGCGGTGGCGGCGCACTCGGACTCGTCCGGCTCGGAGGGCGAGGCGGCGCTGGCGGCCGCCGTGACCGCGCTGCGCGTGCGCACCGCCGCGCGCGCCGCGCCGCCGCCGCGCCTCGCCGCGCTGCTGCCCGCCGCGGCGCCGCACCTGCCCGCCGCGGCGAGACCCTTCCTGCTGGAGTACGCGCGCGCCACCGCCGGCCGGCCGCCGCCGCACGCGGACCGCGCCGCACGCCGCACGCTCGCCCGGCTGCGGGCGGGCGCGTGGGCGGCGGACGAGGCGACGGCGGCGGCGGCCGGCGCCTGGCTGTGCCTGGCGCTGGCGGCGGTGGAGCGCGCGCCGCTGGGCCCGGCGGCGGCGCGAGCCGCGCACTGCCTGCTGGAGGAGGCGCCGGGCGCGGCGGCCGGGCTGGCACCCGCGCTGCTGGCCGCCGTGCCGGCGCCCCGCGCCCGCCTCGACCTGGCAGACGCGTTGCGCACCGGAGCCCGGCAGCCGGACGAGCTGGCAGACCGGCTCGTGCGCGCCGCCCTCGCTGACCTGCTGCCCGTCGCACCGCATCACTCCCACGAGGTATATAATATACAGGGATGCTGGTCTCGCAGGTGGCTTCATGACATCATACAAGCTTTGTTTTATTATTTTTATTAGGTTCACTAATTGAATGTGACACCCTTAACACTATGAAATATATTATATAAGGAACGTTCAGTGTCCATTCTAAAAGCTGTGAACACTGTGTGAAGCTGTGTGTTTGTTCTACTTTTCAAAAAAGTTAATGCGGGTACCAGAAATAAAAAAACGGCCAAGTGAGAGTCGGGCTCGCGTACTCACGGTTCCGTATCACCACAAAATACAATTGTAATCAATTTTAAAAACCGACTTTTAAGTTAGTAAAACATGTAATTTCGATTCTGTGAAAGACATTAATATGAACCGTTCAAGTAACCGAATACATTGCTTAACTTAACAGAAATTCGTCGACTTAAAAAGGGTAGTTTTGACAGGGTTTTTGAATTTCCTATATACTATTACGCCAAATAAAAACGAGGGCCCTGCTAGCTTTTTTTACTATTAAATTGAAAGGTTTTTATCGTAGATGACTCCTAAATGATTTTTTTCTGTGGGATTTCAATGCCCTACATGTCCCACACCAGAAAACATGGGTGCCTGATGTTGATGACCACCCTGCCAACCAATGGCGGTAGGCTTTGGTGCCAGGGGGGGTCAAGTCCCAAGAAGTTGTAATTTTATTTTTATATTAAACTAGCAACCCGCCCGTCCGGCTTCGCACGGGTGTAATTTACGTGCGAAGCCGGGGCGGGTCCCTAGTTATATATATATATAAACCTTCCGTGAAAATGTATCTAACTGATGTTGAAAACCGCATCCAAATCCGTTGCGTGGTTTAGGAGGAGTTAGCGGCCATACAGACAGACGCGGAAAGCGAGAGTGTAGAGATAGAGAAGATAGTGGTCCACCTAGGTCCTAGACCCAGCCCAGGTGGGGGTGTCATGACTCCCTGAATCCGCCTTTGCTGCCAACTGTCTCCATCATTTGATGACGACTGAGTCAGACCTTTCCTCATTCTCCCCACTGGGGAAGCCCAACCATTGTCTGATCAAGACTTTCTCAGTATATTCCCCACCTGATCAAAGTCCCAGTAGGCCTGGCGCGGGCCGTGGATAAATTGTCTATCCTCTGTTTTTGTCCCGCGGGAAAGAGACAAACGTATCTATATTCTAGCTTTGTCGCGTCTACGCGTGGATAAAAACGGTGGAAAGATAATTTGTCCACGGCCCGCGCTAGGCCTGCAGTCTGCAGGGGTAATAGGCGAGTATGGAGACTCAAATTGGCAGACTGGGACGAAATGCGGTGGTATCTTTGACAGCAGGTTTGTTTCACTTAAGACCTAACGAATTTTACGAAACGCGTCGTAAACGCATGAAGTCAAAGTGTAGAGATCTGTTAGAAAGTATTTTGCGAAACAACAGAACTAAGGGGACAAAAAACGGTTGAAATTAACCCGTACGAAGTCGCGGGCAACAGCTAGTATAGTGTATAGCGATCAGATCACGGTAGATGCATCTCCCTGCAGGAGTGGGAGGGCGGCGCAGTGGCGCGCTGGCGGCGGCTGGACGCGGCGGCGCAGTACACGGCACTGCAGCTGGCGGCGCGCGCGCGGGCGGGGTCTGCGCGGGGCGCGGGGCAGGCGCGCCTGCTGGCCGCGCTCGCCGCCGCGCCGCCGCCCGCGCGCGACCACACTCCGGACGCGCTCAAGGTCTGTATCTCGCCGACTAGATCACAATATACTAAAACTGTCGATAGTTTTGACCGAGTTTGTCGTTAGGTGTTGGTGGCCGCGTCCAAGATGCAAGTGCTATTCCCAGTGAAGAAGTGACGACTCGCAGCGAGCCACCCGCGGCTTCTCGGTCGTGTGAGCGAGACGGAGCGACATTATAATTACTGGAGAGACTGATTCAGTGAAAGATACTAATTATAATAAGTTTTTAATTATAGATGTTACATAAGAAAGTAAGGTATAAAAATATATTTTATAAAGATCACACTGTTTTATTACATTATATTCTTACGATCTATGTAGTCAGTCATCCTACCGATAAAATATGAAGAGATTCATTAAGTCTATAAGAAATATTTATGTCTGCACGGCTTCTCTTGCGTCTGCCCCTCTCACTCTCGTCCCTCCCCTCCCAGCCCTCCTTCCGTTCCTAGTTCCCGAGATCACCCCAACAAACTAGACTTGTTCATAATAGTAGGGTACAGTCAGGGCACGGGCAGGTCCTTGCAGAGGTGCGTCATGAGCAGCGTGAGCGCGGCGCCGAGCAGCGGCCGGCGGTAGGAGGTGCGCAGCGACCAGCCGGCCGCGTGCAGCGCCGCGCGCGCCGCGTGCTGCACGGCGCTCGTGACCGCCTCCAGCGAGTGCAGGCCCGCGCTGGCGGCGGCCGCGCCCGCGGCTCCCGCCAGCGCGCGCGCCACGCCGCGCCGCCGCCAGCCGCGCGCCACCGCTAGCGCGTGCAGCCAGCCGCGCGGCTCCCCGCCCCGCCACTCCGACAGGCTCACGGTGCCGACCAGTCGCACGGGTCCCTCCGCCTGCAACTCGTCGCACCCGCGCCGGCGTGCGTCCGCCTCCGTGTACACGGGCAGCGCGCGCGGCGGCGGCGCGTCCGCCTCGTGCGCCTCCGCCACCCAGCCGGCGAGCTCCCCGCGCAGCGCGCCCACCTGCCGCCCACACGCCAGCCAGTGCGCCGCCCACACGCCGGCCGCCACCACGGCGGCCGCGCACGGCACCACGGCGCCGCACGCCGCCACGGACGCGCCGCAGAATATGAACAGCACGGCGCCGACCAGCACCACGCCCTGCAGCGTCAACTGCGACGAATTTTTAAAAGTTTCTTGAGAATGTGTTCAATAATGTCATAAATAAAAGATTAAATGTGTTACTGTTGAGTAGGTTTATTTTTACCGAGAGAATTTCATTAGTTGTACTTAGTTGTAGTTTACTTGTGTGTACTAAACTTCTCATTTCCTTCTCTAAGCATTGTACAAATTGAGCAATAACCATCCATTGAACCAATTGGGTATGGGAGGAAAACTAATTGTATGAACTGAGCATTTACTATCTGTTGATGGAATTGGGTATTATAAATAAAATAAATATTTGGGACATTTTTTCACACACGGTCATCTGACCCCAAACTAAGCAAAGCTTGTGATATGGCTGCCAGAGACTGATATACATACATATATAGTTTTAAATTAAATAGATAGAAACAACCAGATATAGAACAAACACAAATGTTCATCACATAAATGTTTGTCCTAGGCGGGAATCGAACCCACGCCCTCAAGCTCAGAAGGCAGGTTCCCTACCAACTGGACCAACGGGCTATTGTACGAACCAGGAACAAATCCTGTCCAGCAGCCTCCTTTAGCAGATGTTAACACCATAGGCATTAACTACTTATACCTACATACCAGTATTTTATTATTTCGAACAATTAACCTAAACCTAAATACTGATTTACATTGATTATAGTTTTTCCAACTGGGCGTTTCCTCATGGCCTAACTAGGTTGCCTAACTTATTTGGCCATGAGGATTTGAATTTGGTAATTCATTCCTTTGGTTTACAATTGAACTAATATTTGTACTAATGGGCACAAACATCTCTGTAGTACAATCAACCGCCTTGAACTGATGAGAAACAAAATTCTCACTAGTAGTCAATAGAAATGATAATTGTACTAATGGGAACAAATAAGTCTCTGCAGTACAATTGACCGCCATTAATTGAACTAATGACACAAAAAGTCACACTGGTATTCAATGGAACTGATAATATTGTACTAATGGGAATGGACGTAAACTACACCCAGATCAAAGACATTTTAATATTTTTGTATAACAGATTTGCTCCACACAGTTTATTGTGCACCGGCTAGGGTAGCGGTCAAGTGGGGAGCGGGGAGCGTACTTACCTCCTGAAAGAAGAACATGAGGAAGGCGGCAGCGAAGTGTTCGTGCGCGGCGTCCCGCAGCAGCGCCGCGCGCGCCGGCTCGTCCTCGGCGCGCGCGCGCCTTATCACCACATAGCACGGCATGACGACACACCAGTGAGTATAGTATATTGCGGGTAACGGCACACTGTGCTAGACCAGGGAAACCGACATTATTATCACGCTACAAACTAGTTCGCAGGCAGGCACCAAAACAAACCATTACAATAGAATTTAGAAATTCACTACAGGCTCCACCACAGAACACTATTTACTCAAGACTACACTTCCGGAAACTATATCGTGGGTAGGCTTTTGGTCTAGCTAGTTTTTCTTATCGTAACCTTGCGCTATGTAGAATTTATATTTGTGCACAACATAGGTAACATAACATTATTATTACTTTACTCATATAGTAGTCTTTGCATGCTGTGGTAATTTAGAACATTAGTGGCGGAACGCTCTAAGGCTGCTGACATCCATCCGCGCCTAACCAAAGAGATGAAAGAGAATGTAACTCGACGCTACGCCTAACTAAACTAATTAAAACAACATAACGTACTGTGTCAATATCCTCTGGTATAAGTGTTCTGTGGTCAATATCATCCATCAAAAATGTTTCAAAATAAAAAACATAACGTCAACAATAATTATTCTTTGAACATTATTAATAATTAATTTATCATTTCTTCGATAAATTTCACGGTAATATCTCTAATTTTATCAGTAGAGTGATTCAAAGTTTCTGTGTACCTATTTTAGTGTTAATTTGAACGCATGTGCCACCGTTTCAATTTAGCTACCTTCGAACTGAGATTTCATATTTTACTACGTATCGTTGCCCCCCCAAAGATTTCATACTATATTACTATACTACGTGCCCCCGAACTGTGAACCCATAATATATTTGTGCTAAGCTTTGTTCAAATTTCGGAGAAAAAACTCGTTGTGCAGTTATCTAGGCCACGTAGTACAGCTTGAGTAAAGCCCGTTGCAGACCTTGCGAAGTACAGGTGGCAAGTACAAGTAGCAAGTACCTACTAGATACTAGTAGTTAGTAGATACTTGCTACTTGTACTTCTCATGGTCTGCAATGGCATAATACTTAGGTGATAATTTGAATTTAGTTTAGGAATCGTGGTAATTTCTGGTAATAACTGTGATGATTACTTGTTTTGCAGTTGTTTGAACACTTTGAACTGATGCAGGACTCACTACCTATATTATTATCACTGTATTGCAAGATGTCATTCAAGTTGCTGGTTGCAACGTGAGCGATGGAAAAGGTAATTTCATATTAAAACTGTTAACATATTCGTGTCCTACAACGAAAGAAAATGTAAACACAATGGTACCGTATTACTAATGACCATTACCCAATGAATAGACTTTTCGAATTAGCAATCCAAGGTATTTATTACTATAATATAATTACGATTTACCCTTAGTCTCAGATATGATAGTTTTCGAACACTTTTTTCGTTTACGTATTGTTCCATACACTTTAGTAAAGCGCCTCCAGCGGAAACGCGAAAGAACTAAAATCGGTAGTAAACGGCGGTATAGATTGCTTCACTATAGTACGAAAAAAATATCGAATACCTTTCAGCCCAGCAATGTATGGAACAATACGAAAACGAAAAAAGTTTTCGAATACTATCAAAACTTGTACTATGGGTAGAACAGAGTAGATACTTTTAAAGGTTTCGTACGGCGCGCGGCGTACCGTACCCAAAGGGTGAAAACGGAACTCTATTACTAAGCTTACGCTATGTCTGTCAGTCCGTCCTACCTCTTAACGCTGGTCGGTTTTTTATGTTATTTCCCAAAAGCAAAGAAGTTTAAACCACTGCTGGAACACAGGCCTTCTCTCAGAGAAAGGATGGGCCCTAATTCATCATCATCATCAAACTTGCTTGGGCGATATCTCGGAAACTGTCGATCCTGGACTAGCAGTTCCTTCGCAAAAGTGATAGATCTCGTCGAGATCTTCATTTCAGATGACAGCTGTCAAACTTGCTTGGGCGATATCTTGGAAACCGTCGATCCTGGACTAGCAGTTTCTTTGCAAAAGTGATAGATCTCGTCGAGATCTCAATTTTGGATGACAGCTATCAAACTTGCTTGGGCGATATCTCGGAAACCGTCGATCCTGGACTAGCAGTTCCTTCGCAAAAGTGATAGATCTCGTCGAGATCTTCATTTCGGATGACAGCTGTCAAACTTGCTTGGGCGATATCTTGGAAACCGTCGATCCTGGACTAGCAGTTCCTTCGCAAAAGTGATAGATCTCGTCGAGATCTTCATTTCGGATGACAGCTGTCAAACTTGCTTGGGCGATATCTCGGAAACCGTCGATCCTGGACTAGCAGTTCCTTCGCAAAAGTGATAGATCTCGTCGAGATCTTCATTTCGGATGACAGCTGTCAAACTTGCTTGGGCGATATCTTGGAAACCGTCGATCCTGGACTAGCAGTTCCTTCGCAAAAGTGATAGATCTCGTCGAGATCTTCATTTCGGATGACAGCTGTCAAACTTGCTTGGGCGATATCTCGGAAACCGTCGATCCTGGACTAGCAGTTCCTTCGCAAAAGTGATAGATCTCGTCGAGATCTTCATTTCGGATGACAGCTGTCAAACTTGCTTGGGCGATATCTTGGAAACCGTCGATCCTGGACTAGCAGTTTCTTCGCAAAAGTGATAGATCTCGTCGAGATCTTCATTTCGGATGACAGTTGTCAAACTTGCTTGGGTGATATCTTGGAAACCGTCGATCCTGGACTAGCAGTTCCTTCGCAAAAGTGATAGATCTCGTCGAGATCTTCATTTCGGATGACAGCTGTCAAACTTGCTTGGGCGATATCTCGGAAACTGTCGATCCTGGACTAGCAGTTTCTTTGCAAAAGTGATAGATCTCGTCGAGATCTCAATTTTGAATGACAACTGTCAAACTTGCTTGGGTGATATCTTGGAAACCGTCGATCCTGGACTAGCAGTTTCTTCGCAAAAGTGATAGATCTCGTCGAGATCTTCATTTCGGTTGACAGCTGTCAAACTTGCTTAGGTGATATCTCGGAAACCGTCGATCCTGGACTAGCAGTTCCTTCGCAAAAGTGATAGATCTCGTCGAGATCTTCATTTCGGATGACAGCTGTCAAACTTGCTTGGGCGATATCTCGGAAACTGTCGATCCTGGACTAGCAGTTCCTTCGCAAAAGTGATAGATCTCGTCGAGATCTTCATTTCGGATGACAGCTGTCAAACTTGCTTGGGTGATATCTTGGAAACCGTCGATCCTGGACTAGCAGTTTCTTCGCAAAAGTGATAGATCTCGTCGAGATCTTCATTTCGGATGACAGCTGTCAAACTTGCTTAGGTGATATCTCGGAAACCGTCGATCCTGGACTAGCAGTTTCTTCGCAAAAGTGATAGATCTCGTCGAGATCTTCATTTCGGATGACAGCTGTCTATAATAGGTAGAGACTCTGGCAAAGCTATAGTAATATTTTTGTGTTTCAGGCATGCAATCTCAACCAAACGCAGGACATACAAATGTAAATGATACAAGTGCTGCAATGGTTCCTAATGAAGGTGGTGTAACATCGGATACACAAGAAGAAAAAGATTTTTAAGAAGATTTTCGAGATTGGTTTGTGTTTGCAATCTCAAAATTATGAGATTTATAGAAAACAATGTTGCTTGATTTTTGAAGTTACCAAAAGAATGTGAAGAAACTGCACATCTTTTGATGTTCTTCGATAAATTATTTGATTCGGTGAATGGATCTTACAGTGACATTCAGGGAAGACATTTTTACTTGCTGCAGTAACGCCGAAATCACCACATCAGAAATTTTGGAGTGAAGCTCTTCCAGTTTTAAGATCGTTACGATATTTAAATGACGGGAGGGAAAAGGTTGTTCGGTCCATAACAAGCTGGATTAAGACTAAAGAAGGATTCCAAATGCTTGTAAATTCTTTACACAAAAATCAACTTAATTATATTGTTAATAAATTTCAACCACAGGATGACAGGACCCATTAGAAAATATGTTTGGCTCCGTATGGTCACTGAGCATATGCAATAGAATGCCTGGTGCATTTGTTTTTGAAAGCAAATATAAATCACTTTTAATAAATAATTTATCAATGGATCATTCGCAAGGAGCGAATTGTGAAAAAGATACTTCAGCCGGCTTACAAACAATACGCGATTATTTTGATATTTGAGCTCAAAATCAAATGAAAAAGAAAATATCGAAATTGATGAGGAAGAGTTTATAATGAGGATCAGTAATCATCATCAGCCGGAAGACGTCCACTGCTGAACATAGGCCTCCCCCTTTAACCTCCAAATTGAACGACAGCCCGCCTTTTGCATCCACTGGATACCCGTGACTCTCACAATATCGTCGGTCCATCTAGTGAGAGGCCTCCCTACGCTGCGTCTTCCGGTTCGTGGTCTCCACTCCAGAACCTTTCTTCCCCATCGGTTATCGGTTCTGCGATGGGCGATGGCAATGGCAATGCGATGGCAATGGGCGATGTGGCCCGCCCATTGCAACTTCAACTTGCAAATTTTAGCAGCTGTCGGTGACTCTGGTTCTTTGGCGAATATCCACGTTTCGGATCTTATCGCGCAAAAAAACTCCGAGCATAGCTCTCTCCATTGCCCGCTGTGTGACTCTGAGCTTTTCCAAAAGGCCAACAGTTAAAGACCACGTCTCAGTACCATATTAGTAAAGTAGTAGCAAATTCAATAGAACTAGTACTCACTTTATTCTTCATGACATATCTTTTTGAATTATCCAAATCGGACCATTACTTACGAAGATATTAAGTAATAAACATTATGCCGTTCCTGCCGCTAAAAGAAATGTACGTGGGTGCGTATGACGTCACTGGGACGGTCGCCGCCAGCTACCCGTTGGCCGCTAAAAGGCGCGCAGTGTTTTGGGTGGTTAATTGTGACTTTGATGCAAATTAAGTGCCCGATTTGTGTCTAATTCATCTTTTTAACTATGTACAAATATTGTATTGAGCCAAAATGTACAAACACCTCTTTTAAAACGCCAGAATGTAAAAGTAGGTTACAACTTATTTCCATATCAACTAAATAATGGGTAGGTATAGTTATGTAGGTACTAACATCGAAATGATCTACACAGCCATGTCTAGTAGCTTGGGTAGAGGGTGGAGTCATAGTAAAAATAATAGTAAGTTGACTCGAGGAGATTTAAATACCTACTCATGCCCGAACACGCAGGGTTGTCCGTGTCTCTGAGTTTTATAGGTACCTATGTATATTATAATGAAACAATAACACGTAGATACGGATATACGGATTTTACGATTGTAAATAATAAGGTACATACTCCTAAAATAAATCAATGTTTGTAGCGGGTGGCTATCTACGACCCGGTAAAAGTATAATTTTATTCTTCTACAAATATCGGTCTCGGCTATCTCCATTACTCTGATTATATTATGTCAATAATATTGTAAGTATATTTTTTAAATATACAACTGAGTGCGAAACGAGTAAGGTATGATATGTTAATATCTGATGGTAAGTGTCACGCCTATCCATATAGTAGTCAATATCTGTAACCGTGTATAATGACCTTTTATCTGCTTAGTACAGTCAATATGCGATAACCTGTATTATGACCATCTTTCGGCGTAGTACAGTCTATTATGCATAACACTGAATAGTTACCTCCTTTCGGCGTAGTACAATCTATATCCATAGCCCTGTATAAGACCTCCTTTCAGCTTAGTACAGTCTATATGCGTAACCGTGTATAAAGACCTCTTTTAGGCGTAGCACAGTCCATATTTGTAACCCTGTATAATGACCTCCTTTCAGCTTAGTACAGTCTATACTAAATGCGTAACCCTGTATATAATAATGATCTCCTATCGGCTTAGAACAATCTATAAGCCTAACCGTGTTTAATGACCTCCTTTCAGTATAGGACAGTCTATATGCGTAACCTTGTGTAATGACATATTTTTTTTGCTTAGTTCAGTCTATATGCGTAACCCACATCCTTCCGGCTTAGTACAATCTATATGAGTAACCCTGTATAATGACTTCCTTTCAGCTTATTAGTCTATATGCGTAACCCTGTATAAGACCTCCTTTCGGCGTAGTACAGTCGGTCTATTCCACTTTGATCCCTGACTGAAAATACCATTGTACCCCAGACATTTGTATTTGTGTGCGTGCTGCGGTGCGTGCGTACAGGCATGCGCACATACAAGCCGCACGATGTATCTTTCTTCGAAGATAACTTATATTTTTACTACGGTGGAGTTTTATCATCTCTTTTTACAACGGAGTACCATATTTTACGAAGTAGTAAAAAAAAATAGTTTTTCTGGCATTTTAATAGAGGTGTTTGTACATTTCGGCACTATACAATATTTGTACATAGTTAAAAGATCAATTAGACACAAATCGGGCACTTAATTTGTATCGAAAATCACAATTATCCACCCAAAACACTGCGCGCCTTATAGCTGCCAACGGGTAACTGGCGACGAACGTCCCAGTGACGTCACAAGCTATCACGCCGGCCGACCAGTGAATTTCGCTAGTAATTTGGTCATAACTTCGTTATTTTTTGTCGTAAAACAATATTTTTGCACTGTATGTTAAGGATTTCTTTCTTAGCTCTATAAATCTGCATTCTCAACTAAAAACGTTACTGATCCTCATTGATCCCATCAACACTCAATCAATGATGATGAACGCATCCACTAGTGATGTAGAAAATTGTGCAGCTGTTGGTTATTGCAGTGGATGGATGGTCAGAAAGGAAAAAATAATATTTAGTTAACCAATGTAAAACCTGCAATAAAGACCTTGAAAACCATGAGGAACTACCATTCGTGGTCTCCACTCAAGAACCTTTCTTCCGGTTTATCGGTTCTTCGAGCGAAATGGAACATAATTATAATACATAATATTACCTATGATTTTAGACAAACACAGTAATTTTTTTTAAATCGCAGAATACATACAATTGATAATATCTATAAATGTAAATTTAAACTTTTTAAAGTCTAAATTGCACAAACAACGCCTGCAGAGTTTTTTAATATCGATTGGTGCAAACTAATCTTAAACATATTGTCAGGAAAATCACAGAGACGGAGATTGTTAAAGCTGCTTTTGATTATTATACAAAACATAAACCAAAAAATTTAACGTAATCAGGTGTTATTTTTTAAAATAAGATTTAGCATAGTATAATGTTTAATTAAAACCAATGCATTTTTAACATATTTTTGTATAAGCTCTAATGTAAAAACGGTAATACGTACAAGCGTCAAACTTGGCATGATTATAGTACACACTCCAAAGTATAAAAACAAACAATAATAAATGACCAAGTGCGAGTCAGTGACAAATTTCTGTTTATTTCTTCAAGATATAATTGTGTTACATTATAGCGTATTCATTTGATAATTTTATTTATGAGTTGTATAAAACTGTACAGCCGTTTAATAAAATATTTTATTAAAGCTCGCAAAAAAGCTTATTATTTCTGAAGTAGACGGAGCGCTGCAGCCAAACTTATGCTTAGCGGACTTAATTTTTACAGTAGGCAAGATGTTTTTTCTACTATGGAAAATGATTGTAGTTTTTTACGGAATGTATGGGATTGGTCACGTGAATTTTTCACCAGTTGTGTAAATCTCATACATTTTGTATAAAACTACAAGCGTTTTCTGTAGTAGAATAGAATTAATACAGCCTGCTATTCATCTGTAGGTTAAATGTAGTACCGTTAGTGGCGGATAGATGGAGGCACATATAATTGATTTCAAATATGGCTGAGTTGCCAGTCTATCTCCGTATATATATAGTAGTCTTTAGTAGTCTTTGCTTTACTCTTTGAACGGTACACAGATATACACAACCAGATCGGCAATATATTTTAGTGAAAGAGACAACTTGATATGGCTCAGCACAAGTACGAAAAGGACATAAATAGATTTTGTTGTCCTTATCGGCGTGACCTGTTTTTGGTACCTCAAGTGTCAAAATCTGTAATAATCAGTGACAAACAAAACGGGTCTGAATTATATTTATTGCCTTTTTTTGGTGATTTAATGTGATAAATGCGTGTTTCCTCTGAGAAATAATTGTAAAAGATATTTTACAATGGTTGGTTGTAGCATTTTGGGCTGCAAGAAGCGCAGTGAGCGAAAATACGATGATGAGCGAGAGGCACTGAGCTAGCCACGCTCATTGAAAATCTATAGGTAGTAGATCTGTGGAACGGTATGGTATTCTTTGTTTTTTTTTTTTATATTCACCCCATCGGGCAGGCTAAAGCCTTTAAGGCCATACCGCCTGTTCATCTGTTTTTTATAGTCTTAATAGCGTCAAACAAGTCATAGTCACAGTCAGAGTCACACTAAGTAAGTTACAGTCAAGTCAAACTCATGCCCCTGTAAAGTGGTGACACGTTTCACCTCGTTATATCACTTTCCCACACTCGAGCACGTTTACGAGCATTTAATGAATAATAATTCACCATTTAATACACATTAACACTCGAAAATACACAAGTTTAGGAAATTAATAGCACAAGCCGACATGTTTTTTCAACGTTGGCGCCAAAACTCTGGTATTCTTTGAGTATTCTTTAGTTGTGATTCTTTAGTCTGCGTATATATTTTTTTTTGATGTGGTTTTTGGTTTGGCTACAGAGGCCTTTGGACCATGTCTTTATTTTGAGTCACGGCACTTTATATTTTTGTCACAGTGTTTTTGATATATTTAAAAAGTGGTTTGTACGTATCGAAGTCTTGCAATAATTGTTGAAGCGGCAGTGGCGGGCGGGAAGAAAGATCTATATTTTTCCACACTTCACATAATTCACTAGCAAGCACTAATCTGTCAAGTAGAAAAGCTTGGCAGTTAAACAAAATATGGTTAACGTCTGCTTCATGTGCACCCTGGTCGTAGAGGGAGAAAGCAACTGAATCTATGTGGAAATGTCATTTTTTAATTATAAAACGAAACAAACAAACAATCTTATCTTATCTTATCTTATCAAACAATCTTGCAGTCGCCTGATGGTAAGCAGGAACCGCCGTCTATGGACCCCAGGGGCCTTACGGCCAACTCCATACGCGGTCTCAAATTAACGTTAAAAATCACGAGAACGTGAACCGTAACGCGCCCAGATACGGTTTGCGGTCGCGATAGTATAGATCGATAAGTCGAATTTATTTTGGAAGAGCTTTTTCGTGAATAGAATTACTTATAAATAGCACCAGTTAAACACAGTTTTTCTACCCATTTTTTTATCGCACTGTCAGAGTGGGCACGAAAAATCGTCACTGCTTTATAGTTGATATTCTGAAAAAGCTATGCAGCGCTTTCTACTTTTATTGTGCGAACTGCTAGTCTGTGAAATGCGCTGCCTGAATAGGTGTTCCCCGATAGTTACAATCTGGGTGTCTTCAAATCGCGATGTAATCGGTTTCTTCTAGGCAAGCGTGCTCCAACGTAGACAGCATCATCGAGCTGGCGGTCAAACGCAAGCTCATTATTAAATTTAATTAAATAAAACCATCCCGGTTTACGTTGAAATAAACTTTTTCCTCTTGTGGTATTTCCAAGCAAAATATGGAATTCTTCAAAAGGGCTTCTTAATAGAGAATTTAAAAGTTGGCAACGTATCTGTGATGCCCCTGCAACAGGTATCCATAGGTGACGGTAATCACTTACCATCAGGCAGCCCGTTCACTTGATTCCCATCATCATTATCATCCAGAAGACGTCCACACTGAATGACAGCCTTCCTTTTGCATCCACTGGATGCCCGCGACTTCCAACTAAGACACAAATGATATAAAAATACCTCGACACTTCAATTCCGGTACAATATTTTAAATTCAACGGTATAATAAATGTAAATCAAAAAGTAGTTGTTAGGCGTAGGAAAATAGTGGTCCAATGTCGATTTCAACAAATTTATTTGTTTCACCAACTCAGCATGTTGGCATAATAGCTTTAGCCTGCCCAGTAATGGAGAAAGTTGCCCTGAAAACAGCTCCTTCAAAATACATGCATAACCGTGTATTGCAAGGATTAAATAATGCTAGTTACAAATGGCTCGTGTAGTCGCAGCCCTATCGCTTCCACACCACTCGTCTAAATTCGGGCCAGAAGAAATTACATACTTTAGTCTTATCGCCAGAATAAAATAGAATATTAAATTGTCCGTTCCGACGAGTGGCGATGTACCGTCCCCGAATCGCCTTACCATAAGCGTTACACAAAATAATAATGCTGCGTGAACATAGCGTTGCGAGCGCAAAACATTTTCACTTTTGACCGTACCATAACCGTCAAAACGTACCGCTTTATTATGAAAGCACGAGACGACGCTCTACGTTAATACAGAGTTCTCACTCACACACCCGATCATAGTTCGTTAGATTCCGTTCTTTATTCCGTAATACAAAAGTTTCAAATTAAACCCGTACCATAGTTGGTTTTAACAACACGAATAACATTATTTTTGCGTCTATGAGGCTCCTTTCTAGCGATAATAAAAAAGTTAGTCAGGACCAACTTTTTTACTATCACATTGAAATTAAAACTGCTTCATGCCTCCCGAAGGCCTCTGACAAATACTTAAATCATAAACCAAGTTTATAAACACTAAGCGGTCGATCCAAATGTCAGTTTTAGGCCGCTGGGAGGCCTCCGACAAATACGTGTCATTCACTAAAATATATGTAGTAAGCAGGATAATACAGGCTGATTTGGCAACCCTAGCGTCAGAATCATTAGGCCTCCCGAAGGCCTCCGCCAAAAATGTGTTTTAGTCACAACTGGCTGTATTGGTAACCTTAGTGTTAGGACTTTAGGCCACTCGAAGGCCTCCGACGAATATGTAGTTATATCGCTAGAATATGTAGTAGATAAGATAGTAAAGGCTGAATTATCAATCATAGTGTGAGAACTATTAGGCCTCCTGAAGGCCTCCAACAAATGTGTGTTCCAGTCACCAAAATATGTAGGAGGCATGAAAATATTGGTTGTATTATCCAACCCTAGTGTCAGAATCTTAGGCCACCGGAAGGACTCCGATGAATAAATAGATATATCACTAGAATAATATTGTAGTAGGCACACAATAGTACAGGCTGAGTTGCCAACCCTAGTGTTAGAGCTTCTAGGCCTCCGACAATCAAACGTGACACTTTCTCGAACTTGACCGTGACTTTTTTACTTGACTCTGACTTAATTGGATGGATGGATGGATGGATGGATGGATGGATGGATGGATGGATGGATGGATGGATGGATGGATGGATGGATGGATGGAT
>OU612005.1:0-5000 GCA_914767915.1 Agriopis aurantiaria
TAACCTAACCTAACCTAACCTAACCTAACCTAACCTAACCTAACCTAACCTAACCTAACCTAACCTAACCTAACCTAACCTAACCTAACCTAACCTAACCTAACCTAACCTAACCTAACCTAACCTAACCTAACCTAACCTAACCTAACCTAACCTAACCTAACCTAACCTAACCTAACCTAACCTAACCTAACCTAACCTAACCTAACCTAACCTAACCTAACCTAACCTAACCTAACCTAACCTAACCTAACCTAACCTAACCTAACCTAACCTAACCTAACCTAACCTAACCTAACCTAACCTAACCTAACCTAACCTAACCTAACCTAACCTAACCTAACCTAACCTAACCTAACCTAACCTAACCTAACCTAACCTAACCTAACCTAACCTAACCTAACCTAACCTAACCTAACCTAACCTAACCTAACCTAACCTAACCTAACCTAACCTAACCTAACCTAACCTAACCTAACCTAACCTAACCTAACCTAACCTAACCTAACCTAACCTAACCTAACCTAACCTAACCTAACCTAACCTAACCTAACCTAACCTAACCTAACCTAACCTAACCTAACCTAACCTAACCTAACCTAACCTAACCTAACCTAACCTAACCTAACCTAACCTAACCTAACCTAACCTAACCTAACCTAACCTAACCTAACCTAACCTAACCTAACCTAACCTAACCTAACCTAACCTAACCTAACCTAACCTAACCTAACCTAACCTAACCTAACCTAACCTAACCTAACCTAACCTAACCTAACCTAACCTAACCTAACCTAACCTAACCTAACCTAACCTAACCTAACCTAACCTAACCTAACCTAACCTAACCTAACCTAACCTAACCTAACCTAACCTAACCTAACCTAACCTAACCTAACCTAACCTAACCTAACCTAACCTAACCTAACCTAACCTAACCTAACCTAACCTAACCTAACCTAACCTAACCTAACCTAACCTAACCTAACCTAACCTAACCTAACCTAACCTAACCTAACCTAACCTAACCTAACCTAACCTAACCTAACCTAACCTAACCTAACCTAACCTAACCTAACCTAACCTAACCTAACCTAACCTAACCTAACCTAACCTAACCTAACCTAACCTAACCTAACCTAACCTAACCTAACCTAACCTAACCTAACCTAACCTAACCTAACCTAACCTAACCTAACCTAACCTAACCTAACCTAACCTAACCTAACCTAACCTAACCTAACCTAACCTAACCTAACCTAACCTAACCTAACCTAACCTAACCTAACCTAACCTAACCTAACCTAACCTAACCTAACCTAACCTAACCTAACCTAACCTAACCTAACCTAACCTAACCTAACCTAACCTAACCTAACCTAACCTAACCTAACCTAACCTAACCTAACCTAACCTAACCTAACCTAACCTAACCTAACCTAACCTAACCTAACCTAACCTAACCTAACCTAACCTAACCTAACCTAACCTAACCTAACCTAACCTAACCTAACCTAACCTAACCTAACCTAACCTAACCTAACCTAACCTAACCTAACCTAACCTAACCTAACCTAACCTAACCTAACCTAACCTAACCTAACCTAACCTAACCTAACCTAACCTAACCTAACCTAACCTAACCTAACCTAACCTAACCTAACCTAACCTAACCTAACCTAACCTAACCTAACCTAACCTAACCTAACCTAACCTAACCTAACCTAACCTAACCTAACCTAACCTAACCTAACCTAACCTAACCTAACCTAACCTAACCTAACCTAACCTAACCTAACCTAACCTAACCTAACCTAACCTAACCTAACCTAACCTAACCTAACCTAACCTAACCTAACCTAACCTAACCTAACCTAACCTAACCTAACCTAACCTAACCTAACCTAACCTAACCTAACCTAACCTAACCTAACCTAACCTAACCTAACCTAACCTAACCTAACCTAACCTAACCTAACCTAACCTAACCTAACCTAACCTAACCTAACCTAACCTAACCTAACCTAACCTAACCTAACCTAACCTAACCTAACCTAACCTAACCTAACCTAACCTAACCTAACCTAACCTAACCTAACCTAACCTAACCTAACCTAACCTAACCTAACCTAACCTAACCTAACCTAACCTAACCTAACCTAACCTAACCTAACCTAACCTAACCTAACCTAACCTAACCTAACCTAACCTAACCTAACCTAACCTAACCTAACCTAACCTAACCTAACCTAACCTAACCTAACCTAACCTAACCTAACCTAACCTAACCTAACCTAACCTAACCTAACCTAACCTAACCTAACCTAACCTAACCTAACCTAACCTAACCTAACCTAACCTAACCTAACCTAACCTAACCTAACCTAACCTAACCTAACCTAACCTAACCTAACCTAACCTAACCTAACCTAACCTAACCTAACCTAACCTAACCTAACCTAACCTAACCTAACCTAACCTAACCTAACCTAACCTAACCTAACCTAACCTAACCTAACCTAACCTAACCTAACCTAACCTAACCTAACCTAACCTAACCTAACCTAACCTAACCTAACCTAACCTAACCTAACCTAACCTAACCTAACCTAACCTAACCTAACCTAACCTAACCTAACCTAACCTAACCTAACCTAACCTAACCTAACCTAACCTAACCTAACCTAACCTAACCTAACCTAACCTAACCTAACCTAACCTAACCTAACCTAACCTAACCTAACCTAACCTAACCTAACCTAACCTAACCTAACCTAACCTAACCTAACCTAACCTAACCTAACCTAACCTAACCTAACCTAACCTAACCTAACCTAACCTAACCTAACCTAACCTAACCTAACCTAACCTAACCTAACCTAACCTAACCTAACCTAACCTAACCTAACCTAACCTAACCTAACCTAACCTAACCTAACCTAACCTAACCTAACCTAACCTAACCTAACCTAACCTAACCTAACCTAACCTAACCTAACCTAACCTAACCTAACCTAACCTAACCTAACCTAACCTAACCTAACCTAACCTAACCTAACCTAACCTAACCTAACCTAACCTAACCTAACCTAACCTAACCTAACCTAACCTAACCTAACCTAACCTAACCTAACCTAACCTAACCTAACCTAACCTAACCTAACCTAACCTAACCTAACCTAACCTAACCTAACCTAACCTAACCTAACCTAACCTAACCTAACCTAACCTAACCTAACCTAACCTAACCTAACCTAACCTAACCTAACCTAACCTAACCTAACCTAACCTAACCGTAACCTAACCTAACCTAACCTAACCTAACCTAACCTAACCTAACCTAACCTAACCTAACCTAACCTAACCTAACCTAACCTAACCTAACCTAACCTAACCTAACCTAACCTAACCTAACCTAACCTAACCTAACCTAACCTAACCTAACCTAACCTAACCTAACCTAACCTAACCTAACCTAACCTAACCTAACCTAACCTAACCTAACCTAACCTAACCTAACCTAACCTAACCTAACCTAACCTAACCTAACCTAACCTAACCTAACCTAACCTAACCTAACCTAACCTAACCTAACCTAACCTAACCTAACCTAACCTAACCTAACCTAACCTAACCTAACCTAACCTAACCTAACCTAACCTAACCTAACCTAACCTAACCTAACCTAACCTAACCTAACCTAACCTAACCTAACCTAACCTAACCTAACCTAACCTAACCTAACCTAACCTAACCTAACCTAACCTAACCTAACCTAACCTAACCTAACCTAACCTAACCTAACCTAACCTAACCTAACCTAACCTAACCTAACCTAACCTAACCTAACCTAACCTAACCTAACCTAACCTAACCTAACCTAACCTAACCTAACCTAACCTAACCTAACCTAACCTAACCTAACCTAACCTAACCTAACCTAACCTAACCTAACCTAACCTAACCTAACCTAACCTAACCTAACCTAACCTAACCTAACCTAACCTAACCTAACCTAACCTAACCTAACCTAACCTAACCTAACCTAACCTAACCTAACCTAACCTAACCTAACCTAACCTAACCTAACCTAACCTAACCTAACCTAACCTAACCTAACCTAACCTAACCTAACCTAACCTAACCTAACCTAACCTAACCTAACCTAACCTAACCTAACCTAACCTAACCTAACCTAACCTAACCTAACCTAACCTAACCTAACCTAACCTAACCTAACCTAACCTAACCTAACCTAACCTAACCTAACCTAACCTAACCTAACCTAACCTAACCTAACCTAACCTAACCTAACCTAACCTAACCTAACCTAACCTAACCTAACCTAACCTAACCTAACCTAACCTAACCTAACCTAACCTAACCTAACCTAACCTAACCTAACCTAACCTAACCTAACCTAACCTAACCTAACCTAACCTAACCTAACCTAACCTAACCTAACCTAACCTAACCTAACCTAACCTAACCTAACCTAACCTAACCTAACCTAACCTAACCTAACCTAACCTAACCTAACCTAACCTAACCTAACCTAACCTAACCTAACCTAACCTAACCTAACCTAACCTAACCTAACCTAACCTAACCTAACCTAACCTAACCTAACCTAACCTAACCTAACCTAACCTAACCTAACCTAACCTAACCTAACCTAACCTAACCTAACCTAACCTAACCTAACCTAACCTAACCTAACCTAACCTAACCTAACCTAACCTAACCTAACCTAACCTAACCTAACCTAACCTAACCTAACCTAACCTAACCTAACCTAACCTAACCTAACCTAACCTAACCTAACCTAACCTAACCTAACCTAACCTAACCTAACCTAACCTAACCTAACCTAACCTAACCTAACCTAACCTAACCTAACCTAACCTAACCTAACCTAACCTAACCTAACCTAACCTAACCTAACCTAACCTAACCTAACCTAACCTAACCTAACCTAACCTAACCTAACCTAACCTAAC